>BQNB010040780.1:0-40999 GCA_026074375.1 Tanacetum coccineum
GTAACGGCTTGGTTTAAACCGCCTCCTCACTCGATATAATATATTTTATCCATTAGATGCCTGGTGTGTGACGGTGATATTGAAAGCCCTCCACCTCTTCGTGGAATGCCCGTTGGCTGTTGCCGGGAATTCAATTTCAAGATGGTCGAATATTGGTGATTTCCTCAAGGATTTCAGCGGCTTAATTACATGGAGTGACTCATTAACCTTCAACAAACATACCAAAATTTGCTTGGATGTGCCTGGGGATAATTTGGCGGTATAAGAACGAAAGCCTACCAGAAAGGACACACTAATAGATATGATCTCCAATCCTAGTGAGTAAGAAACTAAGAATAGGAAATTAAATCCTTGGTTGGATTTGATCTTCAATCCTAAAAATTGCCTGTACGATCATATTGTACGTAATCTCTAGTTTTCTCTAGCGTCTTGCTAATACGTGTTAATATAATTGACGTTAACAATAAATACTCGTGCAAATGCATGTTTTGAATTTGTGTTTCCCCGATTAATAACAAAGTCATATTACATGATCCTTATTTGTGCAATAGAAATTTTCGTTTCATCATTTAGAATAGTTGAAGTAAGTTGCTTCACACAACTTTTGTGTGCCTAAAAAAAAGACATTTTTGTGCGTTCCTTCAAGTCTTCTCTCTTCAAATCAGCTGCAACTACAGGTCAAGGTTGTTACGTGGTAAGCTTATTTGTAAGTGGAGAAATAAGTTGCTTAACCGACTTCTCATTTTAAGCCGAGAAATCTTTAATTACAAGGACATTTTCCCGTTTGTAATAAAGCTCTCATTATTTTAGATTTCTATAAGAAGCATAAATGACGGTCGAGACTCTCAATCCGTAATGTACAAACATTGTAACGCCTTCAGTATCGATCCTTCAAAAGAAGTTTTCTCCTTTTGTTAGCCCGAAACAGAATCCCTCTCACATCTCTTATCTTCAAACATGAACAACGTTAAACCTCTAAAGAGGGTCTTTTACGACATCAAGTTTTTCTTGAGGGATGAATAGAAATTAAACCACTCGGTTGATTATTTTGTGGCATCGATGAAGAGTCTCTCAATGTCGCACTATTAAACTTATATTGCGCCGTAAGTTATGGAGCTGGCGGAGGTCTCTTACATTATACAACCCGTCTTAAGTGGAAATTCTTAAAGGGAAACCGGGGTTTATTGAGAACAAGTGGGCGGCCAAACTTTTTCACGCGGTTTGAATGACGTTTATTTGGCATGTTTGAAATGGAGAAACAAAATTCTACTCTACATGCTCCTTTGGATCTTGAGGCAAATGTTGTTCGTCATGAAGATATCTTTCCTTCGGTGCAAAGATTGTCTCTTGTTGGGCTTCCAACCGTTCTTCTAACAAAATCTTATCATGGGGCAATTGGATCCAAAATCCCGTTAAATTAGCTGCTCCATCACTTTAATATATTTTTGTTTCTTAGGCGTTTTTCTGTTATGGTGTTTCCTCTCTCCGGTGCTCTTCCTTAGAGTCCGTTGTTTGCTATTGTTTGCCCCGTGCCCTTGTGGCTTAATAAATTATTTGCTTCTTCTAAAAAGAAACAAATTATAATTCTCATAGTAAGCAACTAGAAGATCATGGATAAAGGATCAGACTCTTCGTTTTAGGCTCAACTATTTTTGTGTAATTGATAAGTGGCAACTTGCACCTAGACTTGGGCAAAAAACCCGGGTTTTAAATCGGTTCGTCAAATCGATCCGAAAACCGAACCGGTCAACCCTGGTTTTGACCGGAACCGGTTTCGGTTCTTGGCCAAACCGGTGGTTTGGAACCGGTTTGGGGTTTTTGTGTGTGCACCGGTTTTTGGAACCGGCAAACCGAAACCGAACCGGTTAATCGGTTCCAAACCGGTTCGGGATATTTTTTTTTCAAAATTCGAATCTTGCTTTTATAATGTGGGGGGACCCGTGAAGGAGCGTTTTTCTGACTTTTTTGGTCCAGTGTTTGTTGTTTTGCTCTTTTATTTGATTATAAATTGAGGGTTGTGTTAGTGTTTCAATCACAACTTACAACTTACAATCCTAAGAAAAAAAACTCTCCAAAACAAAACCGAATTTCTTTCAATTAGCAATGGCAAGTCAATCCACCTCAACTACCGCCGGTGCCGGTGCCGGTTCATCAAGTGCACCGGTGGTTGTTCAAATCCTACCAAACAATCGAAACCCCCAGATTTGGAAAGACTTCAACCTTTGCCTAATGTCCGACAACACAAAAAAAGCTCAATGTATTCATTGCTTGCATTTCTTTTCGAAAGATTCCAACTTGACGTTGAAGAATCATATCACCCATCCGCATTGTGAAGCAAAAAAGAGGGTTGCGGCATCGGGGAAATCGTCTATGTCTCGAGATGGGAGTATTTTCGTGTACAATCCGGATGTTCTTCGTGAACAATTCGCGGGTTTGGTGATTCAACGAGGGTTACCATTCAACCACTTTGACGACGAGCAAACAACGTAGGTGTTTCAGACATTTGCAACCTAAGATACCTCATGTAATTCGCACTACTCTCAAATGTTGATGCAATGAAAATTATTGAGTAACAGCTAAATAAGCAATAATTGATGGTTAATCCTTCAAATAAATACTATTAACCTAAACAACGAATGTTGGAACCCCACCTCATGGGCTGCCCGGTTATCTTCACATACGTGTTACCGGCATATTGGATTTAACCGTACTTGGCAAATGTATGAAGCTGGTCATTTGCAATCGAAGACAGGAGAGCGCGTTAAGGGAGCCACCACACAGGTAGTGCTTTAGCTAAAACGTTGATAAATGTGTTTGTTAAATTTAAGTTGGAAAATAAAATTATGTAAATCACATTGGATAATGCTAGTAACAACACATCAGCAATTGGTAAACTAAGATTAAAATACGAACCACTAATGGAGGGTAGGTTTTATCATAGTCGATGTGTTGCACATATCATTAACTTGTGTGTGCAAGATGGTTTAGCGGTGAAGGAGATTAATACAATCAAATAGTCTTTTAAAACAATGTTAAAAGTTGTATTTAAATCGGGTGGTAAAAACCAACAACGCTATAGTAGAATCTGTAAACAAGCGGGGAAACCTTGTTTATCACCTCATTGGGACGTCCCGACAAGATGGAACTTCACTTATCATATGTCCCCAAAGTGGTTTAAAAAAAACAAAGATCTACTTTGATGTATTTTCATGACCTTTTGGCTAGTAAGAATAGGTGTCATCAGTTTTCGGCTGAGAATTAGGTTATTATTGAAGGTTTAACCCAATTACTTGAAGTATTTAACAATGCCACAAAATTTTTATCAAG
Organism: Tanacetum coccineum; assembly: GCA_026074375.1. Classification (NCBI taxonomy): domain Eukaryota; kingdom Viridiplantae; phylum Streptophyta; class Magnoliopsida; order Asterales; family Asteraceae; genus Tanacetum; species Tanacetum coccineum. The sequence continues at coordinate 3,328 of BQNB010040780.1, forward strand.
GGTTTACTATCCAACATCTCCATTGGTACTTTAACATATTGTCTTCATGACTACTAAATTAACCGAATATGAATTTGAGGGGGGTATATTTGCAACTATGGTTAAACCAATGAAAGAAAAACTTAAGAAGTATTTTGAAAGAATGCCACCGATAATTACTTGTGCAGCTCCCCGCCTACGCTTTTTTTTTTTTCTTCTTAAAACCCATGTTTTAATGTACACGGTGTAGAGTTTCTTATCGAGTCGATAAGTACGGATTTGGAGTTTTTTGATGATAATCATGGTTTTGTTCTACCATCTGAGGTTGAAATCCATTTTGGTAATGACTTTGGAAATCATATTGATATATGTAGGTTTATCAGTGGTATTGATGTTACATGGTATGAGGTCGACAATATTTATATGATGTGGGAGAAAGAGAGTATTCCGCCTGGATCAACTGTCACTGATTGGGAGTCTCGAGAATTGGTTGATTTACTAGCAAAAGTGTCGTCGAGCTGTGATTGTGAAAAAAAATGCAAGCATCTTTTCGAGGTTCTTGAACAAATTTAGATGCTATGAGTAGAGAGTGAAGATGAAGAAAACTCAAGGACGAGTTTTTCTCAAGCATGGGAGGATGATGCAGGGGTATTGGATCGCAATGTCAACTTGGTTGAATATCTCGAGTTTTAATCAAGTTATTTGGTTTCCTTTTTTTATGTTCTTTCCTTATGTGATAATAAACTTTGATTAGGAAATTATATTCTTAATCAATTATGTATTTAGAAGTAGGAAAGTAATATCCAATCTTTTTAGGTTAATTCTACTTGTCCTATAAATATATGGTCTTTTCTTTGTATGAGGATGTTTTTGAGTTTTGATAATAATAAAAGCTTTTGCTTTAATCGAGTTCTATCGATCCAATTGTTCTTTTAATTCGTATGTTGTTCGGCCGTTAACGATCCGTATCATTTGGTATCAGAGCTATGCACGTCTAACTGTTTACTTCTAGAAGGCCAAAATGAGAAGTGGGTGTCACACCCCGCCTAGGCGGAAACACGAGGCGTAACATTATGGATATCATCACAAAACAATGGTGTCTACTATAGAGAAATCTAAATGAAAGAAATAATCAAATAGACACTATGTGTCAGGACAATACCCAACACAAGATAAAGGAGTCTTGCATTACTAAAGTAATGTCGTACACGAAACAAAATAATCAAAATACTAACAATCTCCAACAAACAAGTATCAAGCAAAACAATTGTCATAAATGAAAAGACTAGAAAAGACAATTTCACAAGCAATGCCTAGGGTCTCTCTAGCCACTCTTCTTAACATCCTTCTTATCATCATGATACTCACCTGAAAATGATGCTTAAAAACGTCAACATAAAGTTGGTGAGAGTCATAGGTTTAAGACACGATATAAAATCCAGACTGCACATTACTGTGATAATAAAGAAAACATTGCATGACAATAAATGAACTATCATACAGGCTAGCATGCACAACCAATCCAATACAAACCAATTACACGATTTTCCAGTAACGATTTATAAGACGTCTCAATCGTACTTACCCCCTTAGCCCCGGTCGTGGATACTCTCAAAGTAACCATCCTACCCGCTAGGCCACAGTACCTTCCACTAAACAGGCCATGGATACCCGCAGGTGATCCCCCCTGACTTAGTTCACAATTCTCAATATCACATCACAAAACACGTAGCACACAACATACAATAGTCACGTATAGTCTATGCATCTTTGACAATACATTATCACAGTAATCAAAATATTTCCAAACACTTTGCATCATTTTCATCTCAATAAATCATAAGAAAAGAGGGGATATGAAACTCACCTGAAGCACAAGCAACTTCCAAACAATATCCACACAAGCTACACAATACAAACACAAATATGTTACACGCGACCAAGCTAAAAGCTCATGTCCATGTAACACTTATATGATGGATGTCTAAGGGTTTAATTAACCACCATTAGTCACCCCGACACCATGCCCAAACTTAACCACTTCATTAACTCCTTCCACTAGTTACTTATAATTAACTCAGAATTGCAGAATTTTATCATGACTTTACGTACCTCAAACCCTTACTTAATGACCCTCATAATTCATACCAAAAATCACCCATGTTAATTTATGAGTATATTAACTACATTTGGATTTCCAAAAGCCATTTACATGCACAAGTACTCCTAAGAAAATCAAACTTCAAAACAGTCCCAATTCGAATCTGATTGCACATTAAAAAATTTAGACTTATTAACCATACTTAGACATAAAATTAAAAGGTATCCTTCTGGGGTTTCTCTATATACATATGGAACTTAACTACTGTAAAAGGGCTAAGCTCAATTTGAATTTTAAGTTAGGGTTTTAACCTCACAAACATGACCTAAATCTGACCCGTATTTACTGTTTTGAAAACTTTTAGTATAATCAACATTTGAATGACTTCTCGACCTTAAAAACTTTCGAGGCCAGATTTTCTGGAAAGTTCATTCAATGAGCTACTGCTTAGAGTCCAGAAACACTCAAAAACCTATTAACATCAAGGAGATATTCACTCGTGAACACAGCCCTAAATTCTGCTCACCCTAACTCAAGTTTTTAACGCAAATCTAACCTAACCAATTGAATGAACATGACCCTAATCAAGCCCTAATCATTCTAGCATCATTAATTATCATTAATATTCTATATTTTATGCAAACCTTAGATCCATCATAAATGATGTTACATGAATTAAAAGAATAAACAAAGAAGAAGAACATACCTAACGATCTTTCTTGAATTAACACGATCTAACACCTAGATTTCTTGATCAAAAATTTTGTCTTCCTTAGGGTTTTGGGGACTCACTTATACGGCAACAAGAAAAGAGGAAAAAGGGATGGGCCAAGTTGATTTTATATCTATTTCCTTCTAGTCCTATCCCAACTCAAATAAGCCTAATTTTTTTTTCTTTTTAAACCCTAAATCGGACGCACCCTTTTAATTATATATATTTTATATTTTTTTTATTAATTTATTAATTAACTAATTTACTTCATTTCCTTAAGTTTTTATAAAAACCTAAGCTAATTTGATTAAACCTTTTTACTTAAACGCTACTTACTAATCTTTCTAAAAATAACTTTCATTTCACCAAACCACTTTCTATTTTTAGAAAGTTTGCTACAAACTTCTATATTTCACTCACTTATTTCATTTCTAAAATGCCACATTTCTCATAAACGCTTATCACTAAATCATCCAACTATTGACGTAGCATTGCATGCAATACGCCATTCCTTTCCATTATCACTAAACGTGAACAAATGGAATACTCATCACCAAACACAAACACACACAAAATGAGATGCCCACACACCTCCAAATGATATTACGCACATTACTTAACCCACTTAGCACACATAAAATCACATAGCACCACACCTAAACACATAAAATGAACTCTTAGCCATATCTAAAGATATAAACTAACCTGCTCAAATCACGGTTGTCACAGTATCCCCTCTTTTAGGAAATCTCGTCCTGAGATTTAACTAGCTGGATCATTAGCACGATCAACAAACAACTAAGGATACTTAAACTTCATATAATCTTCGCGCTCCCAAGTGAACTAGGAACCACACTTTGAATTCCAATGAACTTTCACAAGTGATATCCTACTACGCTTCAAACTTCTAATCTCACGGTCCAAAATCTCTACGGGTTCCACAACAAAATGAAGAGTCTTGTTGACCTTGATTTCACTCAATGGCACATGCAGATTAGCATCCGCCAAACACTTCTTCAAATTTGACACGTGGAATGTGTCATGTACACCACTCAACTCCTCGGGTAATCTTAACCGATAAACTACGAGGCCGATCCTTTCAAGGATCTCGAATGGTCCTACGTATTTGGGTGCCCACTTACCCTTCTTTCAAAACGCACTACGCCTTTCCAAGGCGACACCTTCAATAGTACTATATCACCCACCTCAAACTCTAACGGTTTACGTCTCTTATCCGCATAGCTCTTTTGACGATCTCTCGCCGCTTTGAGCTTTTCCTTAATTAATACCACCCTATCTGTCATCTCTAGTACTAACTCAGGTCCAATCAAGCTACTTTCTCTAATCTCTGCCCATAGAACAGACGACCTATATTTCCTACCATACAAAGCTTCAAACGGAGCACACCGAATGCTTAATTGATAACTACCACCAAAATCGATAACACATGCCCTCATTATATCCTCTAAAGTTTGAATCATACGTTCCCTTTTTCCATCCGCTTGAGGATGCTAAGCAGTACTCAAATCCAATCGCGTCTCTAACACTTTCTGTAGCGTCTGCCAAAACCACGAGGTAAATCATCCATCTCAATCTGAGTTGATCGTCACCGGAATTACATTCCTTGCTATTATCTCATCAATATAAATCCTTGCCAACTTCACATCTTGCAATCTTCTTGTATAGCTAGTAAATGAGCTAACTTGGTCAGTCTATCGACCATCACCCAATTCACATCATACTCACTACTTTGACCTTGGAAATTTAGTGATAAAATCCATGGTGATTCTATCTCATTTTCACTCAAGTATCTCAGGCTGTTACAGCAAGCCAAAAGTCGTTGACATTGCAGCCTTCACCCCTTAAACAAATCTGACAATTGCTAACATAGGTAGCTATATCATTTTCTACACGTGGCTACCAATACATGTCTCCAAGGTTATAGTATGTCTTATCCGCTCCCGGATGTACCAAGTATCTTGATGCATGGGCCTGAACCATTACACTTCCTACCAATAGAACCCAAATTCGATCCATAAAGTACAAACTCTCGTCTCCTTTTCTTTCCATCTGTTGCTCTAAACCATGTAGCCTTTCTGCAAGTACGTTCTCTTGCTTGAACGCCTCACTTTGGGCTTCCGGTATCATTCCTCTTACTCGTCTTGATTTTACTCTCTCATTTCTACTCAACGCATCACCCACTACATTCGCTTTATCGGGGTATCACACAAATCATTATTCAAAGTCTAAAAAGCCTCTTCTAGTTCTACGCTCCACTCATACTTCTGATTCCTCTCAGTTAGGGAATTAAGGGGTTTAACAATAAAAAAAATCCGCAATGAACGTTGGTAGTAACCCTCAAATCCTAAGAATAATCATCAAATTCCTCACTGTCTCACTCTTACTCGGCTCCACATGAATACATTATGGTTGACCACGTGACCAAGAAAATGCACTTCTTCCAACCAAAACTCACACTTAGAAAACTTAGCATACAACTTCTCCTTCCTCAGTGACTCCAACACTAACTTCAAATGAAATTCATGTTCCTCCTTCGACTTTGAGTAGGCCAGAATGTCATCAATGAATACGATGACAAACCTACCTAAGTATGGTTTGCAACCCGGTTTATTAAGTCCATAAAAACTGTTGGGGCATTGGTTAACCCAAAAGGCATAACCGTAGACTCAAAATGTTCGTATCTCGTTCGAAATGCGGTCTTTGGAATGGCATCCTCATGCCCTCGTAGCTGATGATAACCTGACCGAAAATCTATCTTTAAGAAAGGACACGCTCTTCGTAACTGATCAAACAAGTCCTCAATCCTAGGGAGTGGATAACGGTTTTTAATAGTTAGTTTGTTCAACTCCCTAAAATCAATACATGCGAAAAGAACCATCCTTCTTAACAAATAACACCGGTGCTCCCTACGGAAAATGACTAGGTCATATGAAACCCTTGTCTTCTAACTCTTGAAGTTGTTCAGACAATTCTTGCATTTCCGAGGGTGCTAGACGATATGGAGACTTCGCGACTGGCGTCACTCCATGAACCAAATCTATGCGGAACTCAACTTGTCGCTGCGGTGGTAGCCCCAACAAGTCTTCCGGAAACACATCAGTAAAATCTCGCACCACGGTTATGACACTTATCCAAGGTTCATCTATCTTAGCGTTCATTAGGGCTTTGGCGGCTCCCAAGGTACGTTCCCCATGAACTCGAAGTATCTCATCACCTTCCAACGGTATTCTAACCACCTTCTCATAACATACTATCACAAACTTCCTCTTGGACAACCAGTCCATTCCCACAATCACATCAAAGCTTCCACGACTCAACGGTATCAACGAACTCCAAGGGTTACGAACAATCGAATAGGATAACAAACGATTATCGAGTCAAAGGCTAGAGTGCATATAGGAGGTTCCACATATGCAATTAGACGTGGATCAAATGACATAAGAATCCTTTGAAAGAAATGATACGTATATGCACCGAGTGAAAGCGCAACCAAAAGTAAATCAATAGGCGTACCACGATAAATGAACACAAAAAATATCAGTACGAAAGATGAAAATTCGTATACCAATTATCGACTTTACTCGAAAGGTCAAAATAAATAATGTTTTTATAAAAATCAATTTAAATTAAGAAAGTCACTTTAAGTATAAAAATCATTTTAAATAATAATGAAATTGTCTTAAATGTAATCTTTAAACAATTCATTCTGGTTGTCATAAAAAAAATCTAGAGACGGTTATCTAATGGTGTATCGTACATTACCACTATGAATCACTTTAAACCTGCTTTTTATAATAAAATAAAAATCTATTTACAAAGATCATTTTACACACAATTTTCTACAAACACCAACACAATACTTCCAAAGGGTTTTTATAATTATACATCAATTATAAAATATATCAATTATAAAATATGTTACTCAACAAAGGACACCATAATACCAAAAGGGATCGTAAAACACCGTACAGACTCTAACACAATTCTATTTTTTTTGAAAATGAAAGAAAATACCAGGAACCATATACTCAAAATAGAATCAAACAAACTCGTACAAGAAAACTCATTCAAGACGTTACGTACCCAAAAGAAAATGTAAGGTCTTATCCAAATAACGATCGACAAAGCAAACCTAAAAGCATCGATACTAACACGTCGCCAATGGGTTAAGAAAACCAAGGGATATACAATCAAGGGAGTAATGATACACACTAATATGTTAGGAACAATTAGTGCTTAAAAGAAATGTTTGATACTCATACGAGTAATCAATGCAACGAAAGAACTAACGAAACGCGCCTATATCCGAAAGAGCAGATCCGAACAACCAATATACATCAAGACGTAGAATGGAAAAAATCGGGTATCCTTACTAACAAAGTACGATGAAGGGATGCTAAGCTTAGACTTAGGAAATCCAAACAAACAACCGAGCAAACGAGCAACCTCTATAATAGTAATACTAGGTATCCGCAAATACTAGATAGAATGGCAAACTTACTATCTATACAACCCAACTCAATATATCCTCCAATTAGGGTAAGAGAAAAAATTCCCTGCCCATACCACCATCTTTATCATGAATACACATACCAAGAAGGAAAACATATTACACTACCACCTTACAACCAAACACAAATAAATGCAATCATGGTCACAAGTCTACGTGTGTGATGCCTTTATAATTATGTTGGCCACCATAATTATAAGTGCCTCCTGTCACACGTGTACTTACTTCCAAGATTACCCATTTCAATCATAATTCACATATGAGCACATATACCACATTGCACATCTTAAACCACTCCAACTTAACACATAAAAGATGCTCCATCAATTAATTACTTACTTATATCAAAATAAAATCGAAACGACATAAAGGAACGAAAATCTCGCAACAACACCCAAATACGAAATATTCGAAAGAAATAATCAATAACAACATGACGATGTAAAAGACGGGATAAACTTATGCTGGGCCTCACTTGGGTTAGACTTTGCTTCCGCAAGAATCACCCGACTCCGCGGGTCCAGCCCTACTAAGCGCATCCGACAAACGATCAACTATCCTATCTCCTTCGGTTCCACAAGAGACTCCTCTTATGGATCCTTATAACGCTTAAGTCCAGTTGGGAAAACGGTTCCCCAGCGAGACTTCTTACTGGTGAGGGAAAAACATAGCTAATATACTAAGAAAGTAATACATATCATATCAGATAATGGTTGTAACATTCCGTATTTTCAGGTCATTTTCGACGTCATCTATTTTACGAGTTTTCGTGAGTGAGTGTCGACATTTAATGCACAATGAAGACGATGACAAACCTACCCTCAGTACGGTTTGCAATCACATTCATTAAGTCCCATGAAAACCGCTAGTGCATTGGTTAACCCAAAAGGCATAACCGTAGACTTAAAATGTCCGTATCTTGTTTCGAAATGCGGTCTTTGGAATGGCATCCTCATGTCCTCGTAGCTGATGATAACCTGACCAAAAATCTATCTTTAAGAAAGGATACGCTCTTCGTAACCGATCAAACAAGTCCTCAATCCTTGGGAGTGGATAACGGTTTTTTTTATAGTTAATTTGTTAAACTCCGTAAAATCAATACACATGTGAAAAGAACCATCCTTCTTCTTTACAATAACACCGATGCTCCTTACAGAAAATGACTAGGTCATAAAAAACCCTTGTCTTGCAACTCTCGAAGTTGTTCAGACAATTCTTACATTTCCGAGGGTGCTAGACGATATGGAGACTTCGCGGCTGGCGTCGCTCCATGAACCAAATCTATGCGGAACTTAACTTGTTGTCGTGGTGGTCATCGACAAATCTTCTGAAAACACATCAGTAATATCGCGCGCCACGGGTATATCACTTATCCTAGGTTCATCTACCTTAGCGTTCATTAGGGCTTTGGCGGCTCCCAAAGTACGTTCCCCATGAAATTAAAATATCTCATCACCTTTCAACGGTATTCTAACAACCTTCTCATAACATACTATCACAAACTTCCTCTTGGACAACCAGTCCATTCCTACAGTCACATCAAAGCTTCCACGACTCAATGATATCAACAAACTCTAAGGATTACGAACAATCGAGTAGGATAACAAACGAATATCGAGTCAAAGGCTAGAATGCATATAGGAGATTTCACATATGCAAATAGACGTAGATCAAATGACATAAGAATCCTTTGAAAGAAAAGATGCGTATATGCACCAAGGGAAAGCGCAAACGAAATAAAATCAACAGGCGTACCACAACAAATGAACACATACAAAAATATCAATACGAAAGATGTAAATTCTTATACCAATTATCGACTTTACTCGAAAGACCAATTTAAATAAGGTTTTTATAAAAATCAATTTAAATTAAGAAAGTCACTTTAAGTATAAAAATCGTTTTAAATAATAATAAAATTGTCTTAAATGTAATCTTTGAAAAATGCATTCTGGTTGTCATAAAAAAAATCTTGAGATTGTTATCTAATGGTGTATCGTACCTTACCACTATGAATCACTTTAAACCTGCTTTTTATAATAAAACGAAGTCTATTTACAAAGATCATTTTATACACAGTTTTCTCCAAACACCAACACAATACTTCCAACGGGTTTTTATAATTAGACATCAATTATAAAATATGTTACTCAAACAAAGGACGCCGTAATACCAAAAGGGGTCATAAAACACCATACAGACTCTAACACAATTCTATTGTTTGAAAACGAAGGAAAATACCATGAACCATATTCTCAAAATAAAATCAAAAGAACTCGTACAAGAAAACTCATGCAAGACGTTACGTACCCAAAAGAAAACGTAAGGTCTTATCCAAAATAACGATTAACAGAGCAAACCTAAAAGCATCGATACTAACACGTCGCCAACGGGTTACCAAAACTAAAGGATATACAAAGAATGGAGTAATGACCCATACTAATATGTTAGGAACAATGAGTGCTTAAAGGAAACCTTTGATACTCATACGAGTAATCAATACAACGAAAGAACTAACAAAACGCACCTATATCCGTAAGAGCAGATTCCGAACCACCAATATACATAAAGACGTTGAATAGGAAAAATAGGGTATCCTTACTAACAAAGTACAATGAAGGGATGCTAAGCTTAGACTTAGGAAATCCGAAAAAACAACCGAGCAAACGATCAACCTCTATAATAGCAATACTAGGTATCCGTAAATACTAGATAGAAGGGAAACTTACTATCTATATAACTCAACTTAACATATCCTCAAATTAGGGTAAGAGAAAAATTCTCTACCCATACCACCATCTTTATCATGAATACACATACCAAGAAAGGAAAACATATTACACTACCACCTGACAACCAAACATAAAAAAAATGCTATCATGGTCACAAGTCTACGTATGTGATGCCTTTATAATTATGTTGCCACATAAATTATAAGTGGCCTACCTTTCACACGTGTAACTTACTTTAAGATTACCCATTATAATCAAAAATTATATAAGAGCACATATACCACATTGCACATCTTAAACCACTCCAACTTAACACATAAAGGATGCTCCATCAATTAACTACTTACTTATATCAAAATAAAACAAAAACAACATAAAGGAACAAAAAACTCGCAACCCTTCCAAAATACTAAATATCCAAGAAGAACTAATCAATAACAACATACGGAGGTAAAAGGACGGAATAAACTCATGCTAGGCATCATGCTTGGTTTGACTTTTCCCCCGCAAGAATCACCCGACTCCGCGGATCCAGCCCTATTACATGCATCCGAAAAATGATCAACTATCCTATCTCCTTCGGTTCCATAAGAGGCTCCTTATAACGCTTAAGTCCAGTTGGAGAAAAACGGTTCCCCAACGAGACTTCTTACGGGTGAGGGAAAAACATAGCTAAAATACTAAGAAAGTAATACATATCATATTAGATAATGGTAGGCAAAATAACTAAAATGACAACTTAGCAAAATACGAGAATAGTAACTAAGCAAAAATAGAAGGTGAGGCATAGCAGTTATAGCATTAACACTTAAGCCCGTGAAATGCCATCTACAATGAAGGACTCCTAGGTTATAGTCTAGGCTCAACCACCTACTTCTCTATAACCAAAGGCTCTGATATCAATCTGTCACACCCCGCCAAGGTGGAAACGCGAGGCGTAACGAGAAAGGATATCATCACAACACAATGACGTCTATATAGAGAATTCTACATGCAATAAATAAGCAAAGTATAGACACAAAGTGTCATAACAATTCCCATAAAACTAACCAAAACCAAAAGGCGTCTTTATTGATGAAACGAAAGTTCTTGCCAATAGAAAGACATGCAACAATTATCCATAATCCAAACAATGCAACATTCAAGATGATAAAGCAATAAACTCCATGACATCCTATGGTCTCTTTCTAGCCACTTCTCTCTATCTTATTCCTATGGTGCTCACCTGAAAATTGGATAGCTAAACTCAACATAAATGTTGGTGAGAGTCATAGGTTAAGACACATAAAAAACTTTTCATACAATTGCAGCGATTTACTAAAACAATCATAACAACCAACGGTCCCCGCAGTCCACCATACATCACATCACTCACCACAGGGTCATGGTGAGCTCACTACCCCCCCCCCCCCCCGATCAGAACATAAAGTTAGTAGGTATTATTTCAACCCTTCAGTTGGATTTGATTGAGTAGTAAACACCACTCTCTAACCGAACTCACATACCTCAAAACGCCTCCAATTAAACACAAATCCATGAAGCGTACCACATAAACGACTCCAATTGAACACAAAGCCATGGAGAGTACCACATAAATGACTCCAATTGAACACAAAGCCATGGAGCGTACCACATAACATATAAATACATAATCACAGCAACTAAAACATTTAAACTCATAACATCATTTTCACCCTAAGAAAACATAAGAAAAATGGGTTATGAAACTCACCTGATGCTAAAGCAACTCCTAAAATCTTCGCACAAAGCTAAAGAACAAAATAACACGTGTTACACGCTACTAAGCCAAAAGCTTAAGCACATGTAACAATCATATGATGGATGTCTAAGGGTTGAATTAACCAACATGGGTGAAAGCGACACCATGCCCAAACTTAACCACGTCATTAACTCCTTCTACTAGTTACTTATAATTAACTCAGAATTGCAGAATTTTATCATGAATTTACGTACCCCAAACCCTTAATGACCCTCATAATTCATACTAAAAATCACCCATGTTCATTTATGAGTATATTAACTACCTTTGGATTTCCAAAAGCCATTTACATGCACAAGTACTCCTAAGAAAAATCAAACTTCAAAACTGTCCTAATTCAGATCTGATTGCACACCAAAATATATCACTCTAACTACCATACTTAGACAGGCTTTCAGAAGCTAATTTTTACAGGATTATCCATAGACATATGGAACTTAACTATTGTAGAAGGGATAAGCTTAATTCCATTTTTAAGTATAGGTTTTATCCTCATAAACATGACCTAAATCTGTCCCATATTTACTGATCTGACAACCTTTTGTGTAACCAACATTTGAATGACTTCCCGACCTTAAAAACTTTCGTGGCTGGATTTTCTGGAAAGTAGATCTTTTGGCTTATTCATAGGCTCAAGAAACATATCAATACACATTTTTATCATCTAGATATCAGTCGTTGAACACGACCCAAAATTCTGCTCAACCCTAAATCAAGTTTTAACGCAAATCTAACCTAACCAATTGCATGAACATGACCCTAATCAAGCCCTAATCATTCTATCATCATTAAATATCATTAATATTCTGAATTTTATGAAACCCTAGAATCCATCATTGATTTTGTTACATGAATGCATTATTTAAACTAGGATGAACACACTTACCTTGATGATTAGCACCTAAACCACAACTCTTGAATGTTTCTTGGATCCACAAGTGAAAATCAACTTCTTAGGGTTTTTGGGAGAGGGAGATCGCACGGCATAAGGTAAAGGGGAAAAAGGATGGGCCAAGTTTGGGTTTTAATCTAAATCCTACAAGTCCTAGCCCAATTCTAACTTAGTTTAGTAAAAAAAAAATTCTTTTTAAACCCAAAACCGGACGCACCATATATATATATATATATATATATATATATAATTATTAATTAACTAATTTACTTCATTTCCTTAAGTTTTTATAAAAACCTAAGCTAATTTGATTAAACCTTTTTACTTAAACGCTACTTACTAAACTTTCTAAATATAACTTTCATTTCACCAAACCACTTTCTATTTTTAGAAAGTTTGCTACAAATTTCTATATTTCAATCACCTCTTTCATTTCTAAAACGCTTAACACTTAATCATCCAACTATTGACGTAGCATTACATGCAATACGCCATTCCTTTCCATTATCACTAAACGTGAACAAATAGAATACTTATTACCAAACATAAACACACTCAAAATGAGATGCCCACGCACCTCAAAATGATATTAAGCACATTACTTAACCCACTTAGCACACATAAAATCACATTGCACAACACCTAAACACATAAAATAAACTTTTTAGCCATTTCTAAAGGTATAAACTAACCTGCTCAAATCACGGTTGTTACAGTATCCCCTCCTTTAGGAAATCTCGTCCCGATATTTAACTAGCTGATTCATCAGCACGATCAACAAACAACTGAGGATACTTAGACTTCATATAATCTTCGCGCTCCCAAGTCAACATACATATAGAACACGTAGCACGCAAGAAACATACAAAATAGACACTTAGCCATTTCTAAAGGTATAAACTAACCTGCTCAATTCACGGTTGTAACAAGTGGAGATGTGTATCCTTAACAAGCATATGAAATGAAACTAATCACGACCGAGAAAATAAGCGTACCAATTAAATTTTACACCCTAGATTAGTTGAGTGATCTGAGTGTTTTCATTTTCCATATTTTGTGAGGTGCTTGGTCTTGTACAGGTGATTAAAATGAAAGAAATGCTTAACGTAAAAATCCTTAACTTCGGTTAAAATACATTTTCAATAAATTTCTAGAGTCTACTTGAGGACAAGTAAGATTCAAGTGGGAGGATATTTGATGACATCAAATAACATTACATTTATACCATCATTTATCCCGAATAAATTACTCACTTTCATATAATTATTGCAAGAATCGTTACTTAATTGCTTAAAGTTGTAAATTGTAGTAATTACGGAGTGATTTGTGAAGACATGTTAAAAGGCATACTTTTTGGAGCTTAAACGATGATATTTGAATATTGCTTATTTCTTCTCAATACACTGTATCCAGAAAAGACGATACGGCGTATCAGCGCCTAGACTTCACAAGAAAACGCGTAAGATCAATTCCCAATACAGCGTATCCTACTGCCTACATACGCCGTATCCAGTTGGATAAACATTCAAAGATTTGGTAATAAATATAAATTGGGAATGTTATAACTGACTGATTGAGAACGTAGCACGCACTCCAAGGAAATTACCCCTATACGCCGTATTGAACTCATTCAATACGGCGTATCCATCAATTTTTAGAGACTATAAATAGAAGACTCAAAACAAGTTTTCAGTGTGCAAAATCATATTCTCTATACCATACACATAAAAGTTGATTTTCTAAAGAGAAGAAGAGCAGCCAAAGGTCAAGCATCAATCACGATTCTATAGAAGACAACGTGTAATTCCTATACTCTTGTAATCATTTAATATTTGGTATCGTTCGGTAAAACGTTTAGTTTACCTTGGTTATTTGATCATGCTTGTATAATTATAATGGTTATGGGCTAATACCCTCGGGTATTAGCCATCTTAATGAAGATCTAATGTTTGGTTTGTTTTAACTCGATTTCTTAATTTATTGCTGAAAGTTTAATTATGTTAATCACCTAATACATGTGTACGTGTTTGAATATGCGACCTATTATTCAACCAGGTCTGGTAATACCTAACAAGTAATCTAGACACTGGGATAGCTCTCCATATCGTGTTTTATATGACTAGACCAATTGGATCACAAATAATGTTCTATCTTTGTCTTTAAATTATGAGCTTAGTTGGACCGGCAGGTGACCCGTATGTTTCAACAAGTATGTTCGTAATTAATTGATAAAGACTTGAACAGTGAACTACCAGTATATAAAATACGATCAAACAGTAAGTGGGTAAAGTCCCGATAGGCTAGGGTTTAACAAGATCACCATTGCTTTAATCCCTAGATAGATTATAATTAAAATAAAAGGATGCTTTATGCGGATACTTTAATTGTGATAGGATTCAACGTGTCTAGGTCTTAGAATGATGTCCCGCCTAAGTCTTAATAATGATATGCCGCTTCGAGATAAGCAATCATTGCACTAAACAAACAAACTAGCATTTAATCGGATTTAATATAGCTAATATAGTTTTCTATCATTTGGCTTGTACCGCTCTTTTATCTTCTGATTGTTTTCTTATATGTTTATTGTGTTTTGAATTGGTTATTGTCACCATAAAACCTGTGCTAGTCTCTCAAGCTGAAAACCCCCCATTATCATTAGAACTAGGTTTAGCATAGGTTTAACAAGTAATTAGAATTAACTAACTAGATTAATTAAATTACTGATAGAATATAAGGTGAACGACCTTGCTCTTAGTGTTCGACACCCTACTTACCATGAAACTCCACCCGATCAGGTAGACTGCCCGTTCAAGTGTTGTTTTAGGATAAGTCAGCTAAATATGAATTTAAAACTTGGTAATCAATAATTTGACCCTACACGATAGCACATCAACGAGAAAGATTAAAGACATTCATAGAATTTTAGGCTTAAGTTTTTGTAAAATGAAGTAACCTCCCTTTGGGGGAGATTGTTAGAAATCGAGAAAAGACTCGGTCACTTCTAATATCGTAATATCGTAGCTCGTAATCAATCAGTGTGTAAAAGTAAGCTAACCGGGTCAACATAAGGAAACCTTATGTTGACCACGCCCCACTCTTGTATAAATACCTATCTCCTTCCTATGGAGAGGGTGTTGGTTATTTGGATAATCTAATATTACATGTTTCTTTCTCTCTCTAAGTGATCAACCACTCCTCTTTCTCTCTCTAAGTTTTCTCTTTATTTCTCACTTGGTTTATATGATTTGATATTCTACATAGTCTAATGAATTTCACTTACTTACAATGTTTTTTGGTTCATCTTGCATTCATGCAAGTGTTACAATTAGTCTAATATATATCATGACATACATAATAAAACCTTTAGCTAAATTAAATGTTTTCATGCATGTGTTCAATCTCATCAAGTGAGATAAAACTTTGAGTCTTGCTCAATGATGTGTCATATTGTATTAGACTTATTAACCATGTATGTGTATCATAATAAACATATGATCCAAGGTTGTATGTTTTATTTCTTATATCTCTCGATAGAAATCTTATTCCAAACTAAGGTAACAAATCTAGCTTAGGTGAAATGATATTTTCAGTATGTTGACAGCATATGAGATTTAAGAAACAACAAAACATAGTGCTCCCACTATGTTGATTCTAATAGAATAGATCTTACTTAGCTTGTATAAAGCTAAGTTGTATTGAATAAATCCAAAACAACTATGATAGAAACTTTGATTGTGAATATCAAAGACTATGCAGAATCCAGTCAATGATACTAAGAAGAATTTTAATGAAACAGTAATGAATAAGATTAATAACAAAATAGTTTACCAAACTTTTAGCCTCAATATAATACGAACACTCTTAATAGTGTTAGGGTTACAAAACCTTGAAGCTAATTGATATCAAAAGATTTCTAGATATCTAACTCTATGCCCTAGGACCTCCTTTTATACACCAAGGAGTCCTAACCGGCTTACAATATTTTCCTAAGTTATCATGATCTTCTAAACAAATAACTTATACGTATCTTTTACAAAAATATCTCATACTTATCACATAAGCAATCTTTATCTTTTCTCTGATAAGTCTTTGATCTCTTCTCTGTCAGCATAAACTCTTCCAGCAGTTGTAATCTTTAAGCAGTTGTAACTTTCACACCAACAGTAGTAACTTTTGTACCAGCAGCACTAACTGTGTACAAGCAGCATTAACTACTTAGAAAGTTTTCTTCAATCTTCATTAGCAGTACTAAGTTACACTAGCAGTAGTAACTTGCAGTAGTAACATATACTAGCAGTAGTAACTTATACTAGCAGTACTAATATACACTAGCAGTAGTAACTTACACTAGCAATAGTAACTAACGGTGCTAACTACTTAGTATATTTTTCATTAAGATTACTAACAACACTAATTTATACTTAGCATTAGTAACTAATACCTTAACAGTCTTAACTTCCACTTAGCAGTAGTAGCTTCCAAACAGCATCAAGAGGCTTTTAATCCCAACAATCCTCCCCTAAACTTGATATTTATCTTTAAAATTATCAAGTTTCTTCATTAAAAGCTTCATAATCACCAGGAGGATGCTTCCAAACACTTCACTATTTCTTGAGTTGTTTTGTCATAAGCTTAAGAAGCTGATAACACATTTTATTCCAATAGTCAACTTGCAGCTTCTTATTTAGCATATCAGTGATTGTTACAGGTGTAAGGGGATATCTCTTCTCAACTAGTATATAGACATGCATATCTTCAAACCTTACAAAGTGTATTCCGTAGGAATCATATAGCCTCCAAAGTAAGACTTTCTTTCCTTGTAAATTCCTCTATATTAGATCTTCTACATGATGTTCAAACATAGTCTTTAGATCATCTCATAGCACTCTTTCATAGCCTTCTTCTGGCCTTGTATTCCCATGCTTAGCTTTAACCAACTTCTATAGATTTTCTAAGTCTTCTCTGTCAAACTCTTTGAGCAGTTGACTAAACAATAAGTGTGTCTTGGCACTTCCATCAGCTCTTATTATTTCATAATAGTCATTCCTTCCTTTTCTATGAATCTAGAAATTTACAATGGGTGCAGGCTTGGTAGCTAGAGGTATAACATCAATTGCCACTTCATCATCTTGGACAATCTCAAAGCATTGTTTAAGATCTTCTTTCTCTTTATCATCTTCCATTTTCTGTTTCTTTGCTACCTCTTATTCTAGCTCTTCTCCTGCTCTCTTAGAACTACTTTCTTGTGACATCTCTGCTTCAGCTTTCTTTAAGCTCTTTTTCACCAACTCAGTATCCTTATCAACAAACATGTTTACCCTTGTCATGGCTTTATCAAATAACTTCTGAATTTCTGCAAATGACTTGTTCTTCAATTAACTTTGCGTGTAACCAGCCATGTGTTTTAGATAAGTTGACATTGTACTTTTCTTTTGTGCTTTAGTTGGTGACTTGTTCCTCTTTTCTTGAGCTCTTAATGCTACAAAGTGTTTCTTTCTCTTTTCTAAGAGTTCTACAAACAATCTTGCCTTCTCTTCATCTGTCAATTCTTCTTGCTCTCTTGCTTGCAATCTTTCAGCCAATAACCTATCAGCCTCTATCATTGCTTGCACATTATCCCATGAAATGTTGGCTTCTTTAACTTTCTCAGCCTTCTCTCTTGCAAGTCTTGCTTGTTCTTCTTCTTCAGCTTGTAGCTTGAAAGCAAGTTCTTCATCAAGTCTTATTTGTTCTTTCATCTTCAAAGGCTTCTCAGGTTCAATCATCTTAGCTTTGCCTTTATCCTTGATGTTTGAAGGTATTGGTGTTAGTGTTGTTCTTGTTGTAGATTCACCAGGGTCTCTAAAAGTAATGCTTTTAGCTTTGGGTATTGTTGAAGGTGCTGTTGTGGTTGTACTCTGCACTGGCTCTTGTACCACAACCTTAGGTTTTGCACTCCTCAATTCAGCCAATGCTTGAGCCAAAGTGATCTCTTCAGTAGTAATTGTTGCAGCAGCACTAACTTCAGCAGTACTAACTACTTCTTCAACAACTTTTTCACTTTGCTCTGCAACAAACACTTCTTCACCATTAAAAACATTTGTATCAAACATTTGAGCATCATCATACCTCCCCTGAGTTTCATCAACCAAAGTAACCTCTGCATCTTGGTCAATGTCATCTATTTTCCTCCCATGTTTGGATGCATCCTCCTAATCACCCAAACCTTCATCTTCATAGGAAACAACTTGTGCAGATCTACCAACCTTGAATAGTATTTTGAGCTTGTGAGTTCTTGACCCTCCTTTCTTCTCTAACCTCTTGACTCTCAACTTTAAACGTGAAATCTCCTATGCTTGAGCAGTCTTAGTATTTTCCAGGTCAAGGACTCTCTATTGCAATTTGGTACAAATTTCCATCAAATGATTGAGTTCTAGACTATCCTCACCACTGAGCAGTAGTTCATTAGAATGTGTAAGTACATTTTCCTTATTGGCAGCCTCATCTGCTATAGGCTCTGTAGGACCACTGGATTGAGAAATCTCGGTGTCTTTTCTCTTTGGCTACCTTGGTTTTTGTTTCTTCTGAGGTTTAGATATTGATAGTTGAGTAATAATAAATGTGTGATGGGGATCAGTAGGATTAGCTGAACCTTCACCCATTTCTTCCTGATCTTAAACCATCATGGTTGGAAATAAAGGTGTAACTGCTCCATAGAATCCTTTCCTAACCCTTTTCATATTACCAAACACCTTCTTTGTGTGAGAGGGTGTAACAAAATTTTCATCATGAGTAGACATATCACCAACTTGTTTATCCAGAAAGACTTGCACAAACCTTTGATACATTAGAAATTTAACACTACTATCCACATTCTTCACCATACTTTCAAATATATACTTAGAAAAGTTGAATTTCTGGTTTATGGCTAAGCAGATTATTGCAGTGGCCATAGTGCAACTAAATTTGTCCATGCAATAGACTTAGCACTTAGGCATTACAGAATAGTATGAATCAAAAACTTCCATTGAGGATAAAAGAAAGCTTTATAGAATGTAAGTTTCTGAGAAGGTTTTTCATATCCTATTAAAGCAAGTTGCTAAAAAATATCATCATTGGGTAGATATTCAATTCCTTCAGCATCTTCCAATCAAAGATCTCTTCTTATACTTGTCTCAGTGATGATCACTTTCTTCCCATCCACTAGGGCTTGTAACTGAACTTCTCCATTAACAGTTTTTACCTTTGTAGTAGCCTAAAACTGCTCAATACATGAAGTATAGATTGTAGGATTAATCATTAACGCATATTTGATAGGATTTGCATTTAATAAATCTAAAATTTGCTTAAACCCGTCACTTTTAGTGGGTTTAGCCAAGAACGCGACCATGTTGTGTGAATCAGCAAACTTTAGAGCAGACATTATGATGGTTTTGATGATTAATGATAAAATTGAGTTAGGATTCATGATTAGAGAGTATATCAAAGATTGAAATTGAGTAAAAGTTTGAATGAAACCCTTAATAGAAGTACTTATATAAATACCCTTAACAGCATTAACCTTCGCTAGCAGTTGTAAGTTATGCCTAACAGCATTAACTTTCAACTAGCAGTTGTAAGTAACCCAACAGTAGTAACTCAGTAGTAAATTAAGCCTAGCAGCATTAACTTACAACCAATAGTAGTAAGTTATGCCTAGCAGCATTAACTTTCTCTAGCAGCTGTAAGTTTATGCCTAGCAGCATTAACTTTGAATCACCAACATTAACTCTAATTCCTTTATAATCAGCATTTCCATCATCAAATTATTATTTTAACTTACAAATTCTCTCTGTCTGTTTTTGATTTCTCTCAATTCTTTTAGCTTACAATTCTCTCTGTTTGTTTTTATCGCACATCTCTCTTTCTGTTTTTCAACTCATAACTTTTCTCAATTCTTTTTCTCACTAATTCACTCTGTCTGTTTTTATCACACATCTCTCTTTCTCTTTTTAATCTCACTAATTCTCTCTTATTCATTTACCTCACTATTTTCTTAATCAGGACTTTAAAGATTTAACATTCCAATACTGGCAATCAAATATTGAAATCTACTTACATCAAATACTTTTGTAAGTAAATCTACAACATTCTTGTTAGTATGAATATTGATCATTTGAATTAGCTTCTTTTTATTAGAATCTCTGATGAAGTGATGTCTAATCTTAATGTGCTTTGTCTTTGAGTAAAAAACAGGGTTCTTCACTATGCATATAGTACTCTCATTATCAATATAGATCTTTGAATGCATAAAGTTATACCCATAATCCAGTAATTGATTTTGAATCGAAAGCACTTGGCCACAACAACTTGAAGCAGCTACATATTCAGCTTCTATTGTGGAATTAGCAACCACAGTCTACTTCTTACACTGCCATGAAATCAATCTACATCTTAGGATTTAACAACCTCCTGTTGTGGACTTCCTATCTAAGCTTGCTCCTGCATAGTCATTGTCAGTATATGTCACCAAATCAAAAGGTGAATCCTTAGGATACCAAAGGCCCAATTTAGGTTGACCTTTAAGATATCTAAAAATTCTTTTCACAGCATGAAGATGTGACACTTTAGGGTTAACTTATAATCTGGCACATACACATACAACAAACGTTATATCTGGTCTTGAAGAAGTAAGATACATCAATGAGCCAATCATTGTTCTATACATGTGTTCATCCACATCTTCACCATCTGCATCTTTGAGCAAAGGCTTATGGGTTTCCATGGGTGTGTTTGCTGTTTTGACATCACTAAAGCCAAATTTCTTCAAAATCTTAGTCACATACTTGTCTTGGTTTATAAAAATCCCATCTTCCTTCTGCTTCACTTGCAGTCCTAGGAAGAATGTAAGTTCACCCATAGAACTCATCTAAAACTTCTTATGCATCATCTTTTCAAACTCTGTGCATAACTTTTTTCTTTGTAGACCTAAAAATGATACCATCTACATATACCTGTACTATCAGAATATCACCTTGGTCCCTCTTGATAAACAATGTTTTGTCTATCTGTCCTCTCTGAAACCTATTTTCTAACAAATAAGTGGACAAGGTCTCATACCAAGCTTTGGGAGCTTGATGCAAACCATAGAGAGTCTTTTCTACTTTGTAAACTCTATCAGGGAAGTCTAGATCTTCAAATCCTGATGGTTGACAAACATAGACTTCCTCATCAATCTTATCATAAAGAAAAGCACCCTTGACATCCATCTGGTACACCACAAAGTTTTTAAATGAGGCATAGGCTAAGAATAGCCAAATTGCTTTAATTCTGGAAACAGGGGCAAAAACTTCATCATAGTCAATCCCTTCTTCTTGTGTGTACCCTTAAGTAAGCAATCTTGCTTTGTTGTTTATCACAATGCCTCTTTCATCCTTCTTGTTCCTGTAAACCCATTTAGTACCTATGGCCCTTTTTCCATTTGGTAAATCCACCAGGGTCCAAACCTTTTGTAATTTGAATTGTAGAAGCTCATCCTGTATAGCTTCTATCCAACTTGGATCCTTCAATGCTTGGATTACCTTCTTGGGTTCTTATGATAAAAAGCAAGCAAACAAGCAATTTTGAAAGTCTTTATGGTTTGTTCTTTGCTGAACTGAACTAAACAAACCATGTTCTTTCAAATTCTTTGTCATTCTTCTTGTTTGAGGTGCTGAATTCAAGTCTCTAATAATTTGTTCAACTGGATGATCTTTGTGTATTCTTGTAGTTAGAATAGGACTGACAGGCATAAATGCATCTAAATTGTTCATGTCAGCCTCTGCACCAACATCTTCATCATCATCTGAATAAACAATATCTTCCAATTCAGGCATATTTGGATCATTTGGAAGTTCAATGCTTGTTTTTGGATCAACAACATTAACTTCTGTGACAGCAGCATTAACAGTTGAACTAACAGCATTAACATTGTTAGTGTTGTTTCCATCACTAGCAGTATTAATATTGTTAGTGCTGTTAATACTAGCATCCAACTCTTGATTAACTCTTTGATCCTCTCTTGGCTCCTCTGTACTTGGAACCTCACTATCTTTCCCTGAAGCTTCATTTTCATTCCCTGGATCTTCAGTATCCATCTTTTTTTCCTCCCCTGAGGGTTTAAATCCAACATCAGGAGATTCCTTTGAATTCTGAGAGAATAATGGATCACCAGGCCACATTGGTAGCAAAATGTAATCTTTGCTAGGTACTATCTCCATTCTAAACTACCTCTCTCTAAAATATCTTTCTCTCTCTATTTCTATTCTTTCTTTCTTATTAATCTTTCCCTCTTATATTCTTGTTGTGAAATGATCTAGTTTTGGGATAACAATTGGTATCATTCGCCTCGGGTGGATTCGTGATTGTGTTTGTGGGTTTGAAGCTTATTTCAGCTTATTTTTTTGTAGCTTATATTTAAAAAAATCGTTTGTTATTTCCATTTTTGAATTTAAAATCAAACTTCTTGGTTAAAAACATTTCAAGCCTATTCAGTTTGATTCTTTTCTTATTTTGGGACTTTTTTCAGCTTATTTTCCTAGCTTATTTTTGTTTAAAGTACGTTCTTTTGCTTATTCTTCTTTTGAAAATGCTATAGCTTATTTCGTGTGTCAAAATCAAGTTGTGTGGATCAAAAAGTTAAAATATTATCTAAGTTACATCTTTGCTTATATTTAAGCTTATTCGAAGCTTATTTGAGTTTATATCACGTTTGTGAGCTTATTTTGAACATAAAAACCATAAAACAAGCTTAAAAATGTTAAAAACAATAAAGTTTAGGTTTTTTATCTGCATCTACACGTGTTTAGACATAGATTTGATCATAAATTTTCTATTTTGAGATCAAAGCTTGTGTTTTGTGCATATTTTGATTATTATGCGGTTTAAAATGGGGTATACTTAGGCGGTTTAAGGATTTTCAAAAAGTAAGGAACAAGGACAAGGTACTAGTAGTTTAAGGTTGTACCACGCGGTTTAACACTGTACTAGGTGGTTTAACAGGGTTATCACGCGGTTTATCTTTCAAATCACACGGTTTAAGCTCGTCATAGCGGTTTACAGGTACATTCGCTGTTTAACAATTTGGATCACATGATTTAAGTATTTCTCTCGCGGTTTAAGGATTGTTAGCTCGCTGTTTAAGGATTAGGAACACGCGGTTTATCAAGGTTCCATCTCGAGGTTTATCAGGTTTCCATCTCGTGGTTTATAGGTTTCCATACGCGGTTTACAAGTTTACAGGTTTAGGGATCACGGTTTAAGTATTCCTCGCGGTTTAGCTCATTCCCTTATCACGCGGTTTAAGTTCAAGATTTAATGAACAAGCGGTTTAACAAATGCTTTCAAAAGTAGATGTTTAACTTATTTAGCGGTTTAGAGTTTCAGGACACAAGTAGTTTAGGACTTATAGAACAAGCGATTTACTTCGTGTAGATTTTGTGTTTCGAGTTTCGAAGTTCGCGGGACTTATAACGACACCACTAGCATCGCGATCATTAAACACAAACAAACGTGTCTCATCTTCTTTCAACACTACTTAAAATGAAGTCAAGATGAAGCATCAAAGCCTTAACCTATATTTCATACGAAGAAGAAGACCACATATGTTTTTTTTAATTTTCATGTAAAAGGTTCAAAAGATTTAAATGGGTTTAAATATAGTTTAAGGGTTCATTCGAAAGAGTTCAAACCAATTTAAAGGGTCAATACTTTTGGAAGGTTCAAAAATAAAGGTTCAAGTTGCTTTTGAATTTACACTTTTAACCCTTAATGACAAATACTCTCACTTTTAGCCCTTAGTTAAATAAACATTTTTCTACTAGTCATAAGTTTTAACACTTTTTCAATCTTAACCTTTATTTTTCAAACATTTTCACTTTTAGTTTTTTGTTTTTCAAAATATTTTATTTAACCTTTAGTTTTAATCGTATTACCATTCGTCCTTCGCTAACAAACTCTTTCATCGTTAGTCCTTTCTAACCAAGATTTCAAACGAAAGTTAACGAGAACAACAAACCACAACACATCACTATATCTAATTAAGATCCGTAATTCATTTCACAACAAATCATATTCAATGGAAACAAAATATGTGCATGCAATAAAATACAATATGTCACAAGCAAAAGAGAGATGCATGGCATATTTTCAATCACTTCATTCACACCTTCATGTTCTTTCTAAATAAGACTTAAAAGTCACTTGTATCAAACATAGATTCAAATGAGCATTTATGTCACTCTTTGGTCAAGATAGACTTTCACAAGTATGATGTTTCTTAATGTGGATCAACTTGCAAAAAACTTGACAAAGAAGAATTTTAAGAAGATGGATCAATGGCTGCCTTTTGGGTGCTTAACAAATAGTTTCATTAATTCATCGATTCACAGTTTTCTTTGGATTATGACAATCAAATGACAAACAAGTACTTTGTTGAATACACTAGAAACGAGGTTAAACACTTCTGAGATAAACTACTCCAACTCATAGGTAATGTTAAAAAGTCGATTGCTGAAAGAACACATCACAAAAGATAGTATGACAGAAGGGTGAATACAATACATATGCAGACGCAAGAGAGTAAGGTTGATAATGGTAAAGCATTAGATCTTGGTTTGGTTGTTATAGAAAGTAGTGGGACAAAATCTAGAAAGTAGGATACAAGCAGCAAGTCAAAGAATGATATAGATGTTGTTGATGCAGATATCAAACTCGTATATGACGAAGAGCCCATGGCTGAGGTACAATTGACTGCTGAATGTAATGTCATTGCTAAAGCACAACAACATGTTGAGCAACCTGAAATCATTAATAAAGGTAGGATTGACTAGGATGCTGAACAATGTCAAGTTAAAAGTCCATTGCTCGATCCATCACCTAATAACAAGACAACTGAATTTTTAAACCAATCTCTCGAGTTTGAAAATATTTGTCTCAAAAAGACCGTTGCCTAATTTCAAAAAGATTTTTCAAAAATGGAAGCACATTGTATTGCTCTTGAACTTAAATGTCAAAATTAATCTTTAAATTTGGCAACATGGTCGATTTTTGAAAGAAAAAGGTAATGAAGCTAAGGTTAAACATGACATAGATGTACTTGAAACGATAAACATTGAATTAGAACATAATGTGGCTAAATTACTTATAGAGAATGAGCAGTTAAATTAGGAAAATGAGCATTTGAAATAGACTTACAAAGATCTTTATGATTCTATCAAAAAGACACGAGTTCAGACCAAAGACCATAATGACTCTCTGATTTTTCAACTGAACAAAAAGTCTATTGAAAATGCTAATTTGAAAGCTCAGATTCATGAAAAATATTTTGCAAATGCTGCTTTGAAAAACAAATTAATAAAGTTAACTAGAAATAGTGTGGATACTAAGTTTGCAAAACCATCAAACTTAGGGAAATCGCCTTTGAAAACAAACAGAAAACAACCAGTTGTGAGACAACTGACTGCATTTAAATCGGAACGACCTAAAATTTCAAAATCATGGTTTGCCTCCCAAGTTGATGTGAAAAAGATTTGTCAAAACCAATCACTCAACTTTATTTTCCTAAAGGAAGAGAATCTGTTTTTGCAAAACCTCATCACTT
Source organism: Tanacetum coccineum (assembly GCA_026074375.1). Taxonomy (NCBI): domain Eukaryota; kingdom Viridiplantae; phylum Streptophyta; class Magnoliopsida; order Asterales; family Asteraceae; genus Tanacetum; species Tanacetum coccineum. Next base: position 29,652 of record BQNB010040780.1, read on the forward strand.
GAGGTGTCTAGTAAAGAGATACTAGCAAGTATAGTAAATCTAATGCATCTGCGTTAGAGGATCTAACACTTTGAGCTAGAAACCCTATCAAAGAGGTTCTTTTAATGAATCTACATGATCACATGTACATTATTCATACTGTAAAATGGTCCTCACGGAATCGGAGGTTAAATTAACCAAAATTCAACGAATGACAAAGACATGATTCGTCCATATTTGCTGTTTATTTCTTCAGGTCCTGAAGGCATATAATTTCCTATCATTAAAGGGGGAACTGCATGCTCTGATAATCAAGAACAACCTCAAAGACATCAGGCATATGATTAACAAGTTGATCAAGTCAAGACCACCACTTCAAAGAATGATGTAAAAGAGGAGATTGATAGATTTCAAGACACATATGAGCATGTTGGTCGGCACAAGATGATGCAAGATTTAAAGATCTTGAAACAGAAAGTCAAAAGATAAAGGCTCAAGAATAAAGATCACAAAGCATGAAGGAACAAGTCTACTACGACAAAGTTCAAGACAAAGACCAACGCAACTAGAGTTCAAAGATATTGTAATGTTAATGACTGCTCCTTTGGGGGAGATTATTAGCCTTGAAATATTAAGGCAAACAATAAAGTCATGGTCATTCTAGATTAAGTCTCATCATTATGTCTTGTGTAACTTTTTATTAATGTAATAGGCTAAGTAACCCAGACACGGGATCGAGGTTTAAGCTAATATTGTATAGGTTGTGGGCCTTAAGCCTAACCAAAGCCGAGCTCGGCCCATGTTAACAAACCATAGGCGTCTCATGTATATGTGACCCTATATAAAGCCCTCTCCTCATATGGAGAGGGTGTTGATGGATTCTTTCTCCTTCTCATAATCTATCCAACCTTCCTCTTTCTCTCATACCTCTCTCTAAACTATCTTTCTCTCTCTAGTTCTATTCTTTCTTTCTTATTAATCTTTCTCTCTTATATTCTTGTTGTGAAATGATCTAGTTTTAGGATAACATCTTTCTTACCATGCGGTTGAGAAAAATCATTAGTCATATTGTTATGTATTGTTCCTTGTACACAATTAAGATTTCTACCAATTGTGCACGGCACAACATCAAGCATGTATACAAACAAATGAGCATATTCTGACTCAGGTTACGATCTTAAGACATGTGGGTTATGAGCCCACCATGCTTCTGTTTGTTTGTATGAATAATATGACAATGTCACAGATATAATATGATTTAAATCAAACTCGAATCATATTTGCATTAGAAGTATATATATAACTTTATCGTTTAATAAGCAATTGTGCATAAATATTATATAGATAACATTTCAGACAAAGACATCAGAAAATCAATAAGTTATCTAATAGAATAATACGCAATGATTCTTATAAAACTATGATGCTTCATATGTGGAAAGTAATGTATTATTTCAAGACAATCCAAAAATAAAATGGGTCACTTACAAGGTGATAAGCCCATAGCTCCCACTAAATTTAGACAACATTACATGTATGTCTATATCAGTAGTAAAATGCATTGCTCCCACTGGATAAGATAACATTAAATTTATGTCTATACCAATGAAATGCAAGTAGAAATTTATTTACTTTTCTACTCTTTGAATATCTACACATTATCACTAATGTGAGCCTCATGGACTAGTAAACATGTACTTAGATATTCAAGGAAGTGCATCACGTTCTATTATAGAGATGATGGGCTAGCCATCAATGTCATTCTTTAATTTGAAAGTTTTGCATGCAATTCCTCCTTCTACATTACCTTAAGGGTGCGTAGAATCTTAGGGAAAATTTTGAGTTAAGGAAAACTAATAGAAAACATGCTAGTAATTTCCTTTTCTCTTTCGCGATTTAAAGAGATTTCCATTTCTAATTATTAAAACTGATACAATGTCTTGACGCTTCAAGATGTATCATTTTGGTAGCTATAGAAAACATGTTATTTGTTAGGAATACAAAAGTATCGGTCACTTCCATAAATATCGTAATATAGGCTCGTAGTATAGTTTTTGGAACCTTAATAAGGTAAAATGGGCCAAAGCCCACAAAAGCCCACATGGCCTGATATAGCCGGCCATAAGGGAAGTATTTATACCCCTCTCCACACCTTGTAGAGGGTTTGTTGTTCACTTGTTCATTTCTTAATCTAATTTTGCTCTCTTTCCTTTCTCTCTCTAAGTGTTCAATTCTTCCACTCTCTCTCTAGATTTCTTGTCATTTGATTATGAGATAAGATACATCATATATTCTATAATTGGTATCAAGAGCCATAAGGTGATATAGTTTGGTGTTGTGTGCGTTTTATTTTCTTGTTCTATTAGTCTATTTGGTTCGACACCCTACAAAAGATTTCATCTTTTGTGTGTTCTAATACCATAAAGATTAGTACTTTCTTGTTTTTCTATCTTAGTATAAGCTAGGTTTAAAAGAATAACTTTAAAAACATCAAAAATCTTCATCTTTTTAAGTTTTTTTGGTTCGAACTAGTTTTGTGTCCAAAATCTTAATCTAGAAATTTTTGTGTTAAAAATCATAAAGTTTGTGTTTATATGCTTCTACTAGTGTTAGAATAGCTAGTTGTACAAGAAAATTTAAGTAAAAACGTCAAAAAATATGTTTTAAGTGATTTGAAGTGTTTGAAGATGGATTTTTATACACACTGTTTGAATTCGGCGATTTATACGTATTGAATTCGGCGATTTATACTTTGGTGAATTTGGTGATTTATACATGTTTGTATTCGGCGATTTATACGTGTTTGTATTCGGCAATTTATACATGTTTAGATTCGGTAATTTATACGTGTGTATATCTGGCGATTTATACGTGAGGTACTACGGTGATTTATATGTGTTTCTAAATCTAGCGATTTATACGCTTTGGATCCGGCGATTTATACATTGCTCAATCCAGAGATTTATACATTGCTCAATTCGGCGATTTATACATTGTCTAATCCAGCGATTTATACCTCAATTATATCCGGCGATTTATACCTGTTTTTAAATGGCGATTTATACAAGTTTTCTTAAGGTGATTTATACATTACACTTGGGTGATTTATACACTTACCTTTGGAGATTTATACCATATTGCCTTGGAGATTCATATGGTTTTTCTTTGATTAGTAAAATCCCATGAAGTATTAATTTATTTTCTCGGTTTTATCAAGAATTGTAAAATCCCGTGTAATCTTAAGACTCATTCACTTAAAACAAAAAACAATTTAACACAACAACCTCTAATCACTGAACGATCAAAAGGTTATCTATTCTCATTTAATCAATCAATTCAAAATGACAACTTTAGCAGAATTTATGACCATTGCTGGTGCGGACAACCGTCTTCCCATGTTGGAGAAATCCTTGTATGACTCTTGGAAAAGTCATATGGAACATTACATAGAGAATAGGGAGAATGGGAGAATAATACTTAACTCGGTACAAAATGGTCCACTTATTTGGCCTATTGTCACTGAAGAGAATGGTACCATTAGAACAAAGAAGTATGAAGAACTTTCTGCTACTAAAAAGATTTAAGCTGATTGCGATTGCAAAGCTACCAATATCGTTCTTCAAGGTCTTCCACCGGATTTCTATGCTATTGTTAATCATCATAAAGTTGCAAAAGAGATATAGGACAGAGTTAAGCTTCTGATGCAAGGAACGAAATTGTCATTACAAGAAAAGGAATCTAAATTGTATGACGAGTTTGATAAGTTTACTTTTGTGAAGGGTGAAACACTGTATCAGTACTACTGTAGATTTGCTCAACTCATCAACAATATGAATGTTATAAATATGTCCATGAGAGCAGTTCAAGTGAATATAAAGTTTCTGAATAGTCTTCCACCAGAATAGAGTAAGTTTGTGACGGATGTGAAGTTGGTAAGAGATTTTCATACAACAAACTATGATCAATTGTATTCATACCTTGTACAACATGAGGTACATGCAAATGAAACTCGTTTGATGCGTGAATGTTACCAAGATCCTCTTGCATTTGTTGCTAACTACAATCAACCACCACCTCAACTTACCAAATATCACTCTCAATACAATCCTACACACATTCCTCAACAAACAAACAACATGATTCCACAAGTTCACTCTCCTCAATCTTACTCACCAATGTATCCACCTACTCATCCATCTCAAACATAAATCAATCATTCATCCATTTCACCATCACATCCATATCAGTCTCAAATGATTCATCAAACCTTATCTCTTCCACAAATTGCTTACAATTCACCTCAACCTTCAACACAACCATTGATTGAGTTCCCTCAAATGGACTCAGGTCTTGTTGTTCCACTGTTTAATCAAGGAGATGATCCAATTGCTTGTCTCAACAAGGAAATGGCTTTTCTGACAGCTATAGCCTCTTCAAAGTTCCCTTCAACCAATAATCAACTTAGAACTTCCTTTAATCCGAGAAACAAAGCCACAATTCAAGAAGGCAGGGTTACAGTGCAACAAGTTCAGGGGAGGCAAGGAAAAAGTTATGATGGTAATAGTTATAAGGGTAATGCTATTAGTTTAGGGGGAAATAATACAGGAGGGCAGGCTAGGGTGGTTAAGTGTTATAATTATCAAGGTGAAGGTCACATGGCTAGGCAATGCACTCAGTCAAAGAGGCCTAGGAATGTTGCATGGTTTAAAGAAAAGGCAATGTTGGCTGAAGCACTAAAAGCTGGACAAATTTTGGATGAAGACCAACTAGCATTTCTTGCAGATTCAGGTATTCTAGATGGTCAAGCTACTCAAACAACCATTCCAAACACTGCTGCTTTCCAGAATGAGGATCTTGATGCTTATGATTCTGACTGTGATGATGTCTCTAATGCAAAGGCGATTCTGATAGCTAATCTTTCCAACTATGGTTCTGACGTTATCTTAGAGGTACCTCATTTTGAAACCTATCAAATTGATATGGATAATCAAAGTGTGCATGCAATGCAGGGTTTTGAACAAACACCAGTTGTTGATCTTACAGATAATGAGAAAACAAGTGATAGCAATATCATTCCATACTCTCAATATTTGCAGGAAACGCAACAGGCATCTGTTCAAGATACTAGTTTGTATGCATAACAAGATTCAATGATTTTATCTGTGATTGAACAAATGTTAGAACAAATGATTAATCATGTAAATAATTGGGAAAAGGCTAATCAAGAAAAGAATAATGAATCCTTAACCGCTGAGCTTGAGAGATACAAAGAACGAGTCAATACTTTTAAACAACGTCTTAATTTTGATTTAAGCACACGTGAAAAAATAATTGATTCTCAAATGGATGATATGATAAAGGAAAATCTTGCACTTAAGCAGCAAATTGACTCACTTGAACAAAATCCTTCAAATCAAATCAAAGAAAAGGAATCTTTATTACAAACATTTACTTTTTTCAAAAAAGAATCTAAAGAAAAAGAAAATAAGTATACAGACAAAGAAATTGATTTAGGAAAGAATTTAAGGAATTGGACAACTGTTTACAAAGTGGGTCAATCTGCTCAAATAGTGCACATGTTAACAAAGCCACAAGTTTTTTATGATGACACTCGCAAACAAGCTCTAGGTTATCAAAATCTGTTTATCTCAAGAAAGCTTAACAGATTAAGCCAACCTTGTATGATGGTAGTGTTATATCTAGTCAACATGTTGCTAGTCCTGTGATTGATGATGAAGAGACATTGATTTTGGAAGAAGTAAGTCGATCCAAAATGCTTACAAAACAAAACGACCCAATTTCAAAAGAAAAGAAAGTTAATACGACTCCAATTAGTTATGTTGAGTTAAATAGATTATCTAAAGATTTTAGTAAACGTTTTGTTCCACAACAAGAACTGTCTAATAAACAAGCTTTCTGGTTACAAACTTCACACCCTAATACAGACCAATCTGCTTCGTCACCTGTCAAAATTGAGGCTCCTCAGGAACTTCCTAAGGTAAGCCTGGTTAATACAAGCCTTAAAAAGTTTAATTACCATCTTGGCCAATTTGATGTTACGATGAAGAAGCGGATTACACCTGATGCTATAACAGAAGGGGAATGGGGGTTTAAACACGAAAATTGTTTTTTTGAATGAAATAATTCCATTTTTAAAGACCTTAAAATACATATTCAATGTTTTTGATAAAGATCTTTTAAATGAGTTAATGGAAGTACAAATAGTTTTTAACCAGATGGAAGCTGCTGTTTAACAGTATTTTATAGATAAACAGAGAAGAACAATCAAATAACATACAAGGTTAGGGAAAAAGAGGTGGTTTTAGAGAGAGAGAGTGGTTGGATGAACACTTTAAAGAGAGAAAGTAAAACAAGAGAGGAATGTATTAAGTGTGTGAAATAATGAACAGCTAACTCCCTCTCCAAGGCATAGAGAGGGTATTCATACATCCCTAGTGGCCAGCCATGGTTAGATTGTGGGCTTTTCATGGGCCTTTTGGCCCTATTAGATAACTATCACTACATTGGACTAACTACGAGATTTGACTAACTATTATTGGAAGTGACTGATACTTTTTGTGTTTTTAACAATCTCCCCCTAAGGGAGGTCACTCTAATTTACAAAGACTTAAACCTAGCATACTATGCTTTAACTTTAGTCTTGAGCTCGTAGTCTTTAACTTCAATTATTAACTTGTGAATTGATGTATTAATTCTTGACTTTTTAGGCTTTGACTTATATCTTTGGCTTAACATGAATGTGATCTTGAACTTCTTGAGATCATCAGCCAAGCATAATCTCTTTTTGCCATCTTGTAAACTTTTCCATCTTGTACACTTTTCCATCTGGTGAACTTGTGACATTGGGATCGACATGCTCATACTATTGTTGTTTCTTGGTCTTGAAAGCTTGAATAAGACATCTTTCTTGAAATTCTTTAACTATAACACTTCATCACTTCGAGAAAGACGTTCGGTATCAAAGTGACGAAAACTTCTTTGAAATTATTTGACTTTAATACTTCGTCACTTTAAGAAAGACGTACGATATCAAAGTAGCGGAAGTCTTGAAACATGTACTTGAGCTTTTATGATGTTTTTATGTTTGTCGGTCGGGTATGAGCGTGTGGCTATGAATCTGTGAGTCAGCTGGAACTAGGTACCTCCATGACCATTTTTTTGTAAATCTGCAATAAACAGTTAGCAATAAAGCTGGGGGACGAATATGGCTTTGTCATTCGCCCGTGTTTGGTTAGAGTAACCTTCGAATCCATGAGGATCGACCTGTGATCAGGTAGATTCAATTTAAGAAGAATCTCTTTGATAGGATTTCCAGCTGAAGTATCGAATCTTTCTAATACATATGTATTAGACTCATCAAACTCAGCATGTTCTCATTACCGGAACGTCTCAAAGCAGACAGCACGATAAGTGTGAACCATCGAGTTACTATCTCACCGATTGAAATAAAAATTGATTTGAAAAATCAATCGACGTATCACTTGCTAAAGTGGTTTTGTGACACATCAAGAGTGTTAATCATTTCAAAAGTTCATCATCAATCGTCAATTCATTTACTGGAACAAGTTTGATTCATTTTAGAATCACACCATCATTTTTTTCTAGTTGTCACAAGTTTGATTATTTGAATCGCACAAGTCACCTACCAATAACTTGTTTGATGTTGGCTCAAGCAGGATTTCCATCATCATTGTGAATACTTTAGTATCACTCTGATGTTCTGGCAAAATCACAAGGATAATGTGTAGGACTCTTAGGTTATTACTTGTTTTCATAGTGTGTGAAAAACAAATATATTTGAACAGTGTCCTAGTGAGATTTATAGATGATCTCTTTTGGCTCTAGACTCAATAATGCACTTTGGTTTTAGTGATCGGAGGCTAGAGCAGACTGCCACCTTTTCAATACCAACTAACTCGGAGTGAGACAGTTGATAGAAATGCGTGTAATCTCCATGAGAAATGAAACAGAAATCTTTTGAGAGATTCTGAGTGGCTAAGGAGGGTTGTGCATTGCATCACTGGGTCTATGATGTCAGTCTTCAATGTCAGCAATCATCTTTGTAATTCTTGACAGCAGATGTATTGACCCGGTTTTTGCCTAAGTATAAGGAGGGCTTCTTTCTTTTCACCCTTTATCTTAACTTTTCTTTTTAATTCTTCAACCCCTTCAATGCTTACTGAGACTTTATAACTAGTACCTTGTTGGTTTTGTTCTAGTACTAGCTCCATCTCAGTCGGCACTTTTCCCTTATTCTCACTTTTACTCCTTTTTTTCATACCTAAGGACTATTACACTATCTAGTGGAATATCCCTGGGTAGATCCCTCCGGTTCTGGCTGGATCATAGGAATAAATACCTAAACTTAACCACCTTATAACTCCAATGCAGTAATATAAATGGTCGATCTTTGGTACTTCCACATTTCAGCCAATCACATAACTATTTGCTCCCCCTTTATATGTGCATCGATTAATCGAAAGAGTTTAGCATATATATGGGTTAGCGTACACTTGAGATCTTAAAAATCACATTATTAGCCATATATTTTAATCACATTTTCTCCCCTTATCAAAAATATTAAATCACTTGATATTTTAGATATCAATTGATTCAAATATAACTACGTTCGGGGAAAGAATGTCCAATTATTAACAAGCCGTATTAGAAACATTTTTAATGCTCCCCCTCAAATTATGAGGGTGTTATATGGTGTTTGAGTATGTTAATTTGAAATTTTTTAAATTTACTAAGAAATTCTTAAAAATTCATACTCAAACACTATATATGCCTAACTTTTAAGTCTACACTACACATTTATATATTCACAAGATTATATGTACGAAGTTTGACCTGAATGATGAGAACATTATATGATAAAATCATATGGTTCTTTGTAGCAGCCGTAGGTCTTCCCCGTAGTCTCTCATAAGAAGTTGTCTTAGCTTCCCCTTAAATCAGCAATACTTTCTTGAGTAGATTCAAAATTTTCTTGCAAGCCGCCTCAAGCAGTCTTGATGTAAAAAGCCCAAATATCCGAAGTACACAATTAATTCGAAACTGTAACACCAAAGTCAATTAAGTCCTGGATGTTCGCATTTCTCCTTATATGATATAGATGATATTAATTGAAACACCAAAGTCAACTAAGTCCCGGATGTCACAATTATTCCCTCTAAATAGTCGAAATGCTAACACCTAAGTCAACTTAGTCCCAAATGTACTCATTTCTTTCTGCAGAATACTGACTATCTTAAGGAATCATCATACTTATCAAACCTATGTGTACCTCTTTTGCCAACTAATTCTACTCTCTTTTTAAAAAAATAAGCTTAGTGATTAACTGTTTGAGGAAGCATTTCTTAAATCAGTAACCAATCTTCTCACATTTAGAATAAATCTTCTTACAACACTTCCCCCTGGTATCTCAAATGATGCATACTAAAAATAACAAGATATCTCTTCCCCTGTGTGGATGAAATAGTGCACCCGAAAGAAACAAGTTAAAACACTAATTTTCTCTACGGTTATGAAATTTGTCTTCCCATAATGACCTAAAATGAGAATAGGGTATGAATTCTATCATGTGTACTCATTATCTTTCTTGTATATCTATTCCTCCCCCCTTGCTGGTTTCGATACCTCGAAATCAGCAAAACCTAGTACGCAAATATACTAGAGATCGTGTCTGAAGAATTGATAAGCTTAAATCTATCCCGTAAGAATCAATCATCATGGCTTTTAAAACTATGAAAGTATTTCCAAGCATTCCTAAGTCTTTTACAAACTATGAGGTGTTGGTAATATTGATCAAATGTATTTTAAAGCCTGAATTCACTAAGTCTCAAATTGCAAATAAGTCCATAAAGTTTTAAACAAATGACATCTAAAGCTCTTGAAGTTAATATAAATTAACACCCCTTAAAAATGTTATGCGTTATTATACAAACCTTTATCTGTTTATTTAGTGACTTATTTTGAAAGACCATTTTAAAAGATTATTTGATGACACATTCCCCCCCCCCCTCAAATAATGATCCGTTTTCTATTTAAAGAGTTGTTGTCATTATTTGAGTGGTCGAATTTTCTTTGAAAATCTTTTTGTGATTACCGAAAACACTGATTCATTGTGAAGACAACCTTTTACCAATAAAAATAAGATTTCTCCTATTTTGATCACATAAGCGCACTGACACGTACACTTATGGTATAAAGAAAGCACGGGTTGTGTTGCAAAGTAAACACAAGCCTTTGCAAGGTCATAAAGTAGACCATGCCCGAGAATAATTTCCCGTTATCAGGTCACGTTTTCTTTTTGAAATACTTGCCTTTAAGATGATGACCGGGTTGCTATCTGAAATAATAGCAAGCCATTTTTGGCATGTTTTGAAAACTTTTGAACTTCTGCTCGAACTTCATTTACAGCCTCGTATCATTATTAAATGACATCTATAAGATCGTAAATGTTATCGATTTTCAGAAGACATGCCATTATTACCTCTTTTTATATTTTTCTCATTTTTTTAATTTTTTCTTTGGTTTTAAAGATTTTATATTTCTGTATTTTGTTTTTATAGAAGTTTTCTAAAAATGAAAAATCTTTTTGGTTTTTTTGGTTTTTAATATATATACATATTATATACAGGATATCAGAATAGGTACCACCACTATTCTTCAGCTTCATCTACCAACTATTTTAGTGTCTCAAGCGTAAAACTTCGCATTCCCAGCTTGTTGATAAGAAATTAAATTCTTTCTCTGCATAGGGCTTTAGTGAAGATGTCCGCTAGCTGATACTCCATGTTGACAAAGTAAAGCTTTACTACTCCGTTCTCAACTTGCTCTTTTATGAAGTGGAATCTGATGTCAATATGTTTTGATAGAGAATGTTGAACATTGTTGTAGCATAAGGCAATAGCGCTTTTGTTATCACATTACATTGGAATTTTATTGAATCCAAGGCCATACTCGGTAAGTTGTGATCTCATCCAAAGGATTTGAGAACAACAGCCTGACAAGGCTATATATTCAGCTTTCATACTGGATATCGCAGCGCTTTTCTGCCTTTTTGATGACCAGCTAACAAGTCTGTCTCCTAATAATTGCATACTTCCAGATGTACTTCGTCTAGTATCTTGGCAACCCGCGTTATCAGCGTCTACATAAGCTGTTAGAGAAATAGAAGAATCCTTTGGATACTAGAGTCCCCGATTTACGGTTTGTTATCCCAAGATAATAAGCTATCCAAACACAAGATAAGCCATACCAATAAGCAAAAATAGAAAAGAGAAAAGAGAGAAGGAAAAGATAGAAGATTAGATTAAGATGAAAGAGTGGGATGGGAGGTT
>BQNB010040781.1:10986-47170 GCA_026074375.1 Tanacetum coccineum
ATCTTATCTTCTTCACTTACCTTCAGTAATGGTGGGATCTTGTTGCATTGTTCATTAGTGTGGTGTTTAAACCTCGGATGTGATCGCACCATTTGGTAAGTTACACTTTCATTACCATTGTAAATGGTAATCATTCCATCGAACCGTCTTGCTTTAATTCCAAATTCTCTTAAAAATGGTTCACCAAAAATAGCATAGCCCATTCCTTCATCACGACAAACATCCATATCTCCTAAAACTGACAAATATGTTAAGATAGAAAAAGTTCCAACAAAGATAGGTATGTTCATTAAGGCTCCAACTACATTATTTCCCTTGTATTCCAATTTGTCCTTCATTATAGAATTATGAAACTTTTTGGACATTACATTTACGTAAAAGATAGAGAAAAAAATAGCGTGTAAAAATTCAAAACCTGTCATGAAAGGGAACTTCAAATTGTATGCACAATCATTACAGATCTTCTTATTGTGGTCGCAATCACTAGGATATCCAAAAATTTCGCTAACCATTCTAGCATCATTCCTAGCTCTAAATTCCTTAAGTACCTCACTTTCCTTAATGGTGGGCATTAAATCATCAACTTAATCTCTCCTAAGCTCTAATGGTATATTAAGATCGTTTAGTTCTATGTAATCTCCAAAGAAAGGGTCTAATGATCTATTAAACACCAAAGTCTCTCCCATGTAATCTCCGATTTGGATCTCATGTCTTTTTGCCAATTCACTCATAAACTTGCTCAGTGTATCTTCTATATATTGCCTTCATTCTTGGTATGAAGGGTTTGCGTTGTTCCTTTGGTAGAACCCCGGGACAGTCGCTCTATATCCCCCTCCTTGAAAAGGTGCACCAAATTGAGTGTAGTAAGCTTCTTCGAGGGTTTTCCCTTCTTCCACGAGTGGCCAATCTTTGGTGTAATGGGGACCTTTACATTGTTCGCATCCTACTTGAGCAGCATAAACTTTTTTATTCACTTTCTTGATTTCTCTTCCAAGATTGTTGAGTTGTGCTTCTATTGCTGCTAATCCATCAGAAGTTTCAGTATTCTGGTCCTAGTGTTTCATTGTGCCATTTTTGAGAGTATTCAGCCATTTCTTGGATGACTACTTTTGCATCAGCAGCAGTCTTTGATGGTATGGCTCCTCTTGAATCAAGAATTTTGTTAGTGCAAATATTACGATATTTAATCTACACATTCTCTATTGTTTTGATAATGACAAAATATATATTACTTGTAATATATAACATTAAATGTACAAGTCACTCGTTATCATATATTGTCTCAACATACATCATCACATCTCGACGTCTCGAGTCTTCGTATGTTACAACACAGATTCATACATGTTTGTTATGTTGCATTATGATCAAACCTCATTTCACATTTTGCACTTACAAGTAATTTTATAAATATGCATCACTATTCTCATACTTGATAAAATATATTTTATTTTGACAAGCACTCAACTAGACATTTTATTTTACAAATGTTTAGTTACACTTTTAAATATACAAGTTTACTTTTTTACTTTAAAAAAATAAATTTGTATTTTACATCATGCATGACATCATACATATAGTTGACCTTTATGTATTGTCACATCATATATTTCCAAATCTAGCCATAATCTCTCAAAGATTACAAAAGTTTTTTTTTATTCAGATGAACAGTATCCGATTCCATAGGAGCATCGCCGGTTCTATTGGATTTACAAGCCGGTTCTATTGCTACAGTGTCGCCGGTTCTGTTTATTTTTTCCTATAAATAAAGGACCATTTTCAATCCGTTTTTTCATCACTTTTAACACACTTTCTCCACCATTTTTCACATATATAGATCTGTAAGAATGCATTCATAAAATCCCATGATCATAATGCATCTAACTCTCATTTTGTTGTAAGCATACACCCGAAATGATTCACCGAATCAAGCATCAAGATCTTGCCATCTACATCCACAAAAGCAAGAGTCCTTGCCATTTTCATCCATCACCAAGCATATACATAAGAAGATCTACATGACTAGAGATCTCATGTTATTCATCTTTATAAAGACTTCCCATCAATGTTCATATTGTCATAGACTATATTTGGTACGTTTCATATTAAGTCACGGTTGTTCGTATATTTGATGCAAAAATTTTAAGATTTTAATCAGAAACGTATTCACCCCCCACCCCCCTCTACGTTTTCCTCAATTGGTATCAGAGCCATGTGGCTCTAGTTTTCAAAACAAATGGTTTTCAAAACCGAGTACGATCCATGTATCAAATTTTTTTGAAAAGCGAGACTTAATATGAAAAGTATGCCATTGCTTTATACTTAGAAGTCTTGATTCGTGAATATCGTTGTTATACAAGCTTGAATAATGTCTAAAATTTATTATATAAGTTTACCTTAAAGCCTACCAAGTGTTAAACCTTTTAGTCGGGTCGAAATATGCATTTTTGTAAAAATCGATCAGATCGGCGGTTCTGTTCATTATTAAAGGCGGTTCTGTTCGTTATTAAAGCCAGTTCTGTTCTGGCGAGCCGGTTTTACAGTCAGTTTTTCAAAATTTTGATCAACTTCAAAAGCCCATAAAATACAAATCGTAAATCCGTACGAGTCGTGCCACCTATCGTTTCGAACATAATTGAGTCTACTATATAATAGAATAGGTTAGATCAACTGTATACAGGTTTAAGTAAATCAAAATATCAAAATACCATAAAGTGTCCAAAATTTCAAATTTCATATTAACGTAGAAACTCAAACTTTTGAGTCGGGCAATTTTGGTTGGTATCCTTTAAATATTGATTAATCCTTAACTGAAATTAAAGTATTTAGGTCACTGATAAGTGCTTAATTACACATATCTTTTACCTTCAAAAACGAGCTTAAATGACCAAAAACAGACAAAAACTGCACTAATTAATAACTACTTAAGGACTAACTGTGTAAAAGAACGTAAGGACTAAAGGGGGCAAAAACATTTAACGGAAAGGATTAACTGATAAACAACTAAACATGAAAAATTACAAGAATGGTCCCTGAGGACCAACCCCGACAACAAACTAAGTCTAATTATAAGCTCAAATTCTAAAAGTGCTTATCACTAAAAACTTAAAAGAGCAAAGTTGTAAAGGAAGCTAGTAGGAACAAAATTAATAAAAGCTACTTGGGCTGAAAATAACAAATAAGCTTAATAAAAGCTTATTTTTGAACTGACCTTAGAAAGTGGGGGTTAACCCTTGGTTTTAGAAAATAAGCTATAAAAAAAACTCAACACTAGTTCAAAATGTAAAAGGAAAGAATTTCTAATGAGCTTATGATGTGCTTAACCTAAAAATGAAAAGAAATCTAACCTAAAAATGCTTTTTAGCTACTGAAACTAAGCATGATTTAAGCAATCTCAGGAATTAAACAAAGTAGCACAAAATCCCCAATGGATTAAAAGCTTAAAAAGCTAAACTAGACTCTAAAACTTTAAGGACTTATTAAACTACTTATAATCTATCTAAATAAGCTATAAAATCTAGACCCATAAGCTAAATTAACAAATTAAGAACCTTAAAATTCCTAAGTACTGTTTTTGGCTTTTTAACTTTTTGACAGCAAAAATAAGCTATGTAAATAAGCTAGAAAATGAAATCTAAAACTTATTCTATATTAAGCTATAGCTAATCTTAGCCCTACTTAGATCTAAGATCCTAAATCCTATTCTAACTTAGCTAAAAATTAAGCCAAAGGTGGCAGTACTAACTTGTGACGACAGTACTAACTTTTTAGTTAGTACTGGTAGTGTAAAGTAACAGCAATACTAACTTTTTGTTAGTACTGGGTGCCACTTTGGCACAAATGTAAACCAAGAGTGCAGGTTTCCAAAGGGAAATCCTGCACTAAGACACACTCCAATTGAGTGTATAAACAAAGTTCAAGCAAGATCTAAGCCTTGGGGAGCTTAGATCAACAATTGCACAAGTGAAATTCACAAGAAAGTTCCCTTGATGCTAGAATCAACATAATAAACCATAACTTTTTCAATTTCACAATCTAACTTATAAAAAACACCTTTTCCTCAAGAATATAAATGAAAACTAAGCTGACTAAACAATTTCAAAAACTTACTTTGACTTCTTGGGAGTCAAAAAAGCTTAAATCAACACCACTTTTAAGACTAAGACACTTATGATTAAGCTGCTACTTTGAAATCTATTAACAAGAGCTTAATACCAAGACAATTTAACAGATAAAAACTACTTTAATAAGCATGATTTAAACAACTAAAATAAGCAATAGATCTAAGAACTTAAGCTACTTTACTATAGGTTTTGGTTTTTTAGAGGTTTTTAAGACAATAATATGAAAATCTATGATTTAAACTAAGAAAATTGAAAACAGATAAACAACTATAATGATTAAGCTAAATTATACTAAAATAAGCACTAATAAGCAAGGAGAATAAGCAAATAAGCAGATCTAAATATAGAAAGCAATTAAATCACTATTTAAAGCTAGAAATGAAATTATGAAAAGTAAATGAAAACTTACTTGAACCTTTAGCTAAACAAAAGGTTCCCAATAGGGCAGCTACAAGCTCCCTAGCTTATTAGATAAGCTAGGGTAAAGTTCTTGGGGATCCTTCCATTTTAGATCCCCCTTCCATAAGCTTTCCAATCCAAATGTAAAGGTAATATATAGAATTTAAAACTGATTTAATTGTTAAGGTAAGATTAAGGCTGATAAAACTCTAATCAAGAGCTTAGAGACTCTTGATAGCTTATGAGAGCTTAATGACATTTGTTTAATAGTTTAAAAAGAAAGAAAAGTGTATGAGTTGAACAAGAGAGTTTATAACAAAATAAGACTGAGTTTCATTAATATTAAATTGATTACATTACTTAAAAAGAGAAATTACATAAGCTAAAGGAAATTTTTAAGCTACACTAAAAAGCTACTAAAAAAAACTAGATTCATGCGTGTGTGAGAGGTGAGGCCTATATAAGCCAGCCTAGATCCGTCTAGCCTCTTGCCTTGCCTCCAACTTTTCAATCTCTCAACCAATCATTCCTTCAATCATTAAACAGTTTTAAAAATCCATAATAGTAGCATAGTATTATAGCTTTTAGATCTGGCTTATTTGTCTGCTTAACCTTTTAATTAGTTGTGTTATAAGCTTGTTGTTATCTGGTCTTAAGATGTTAAGCCTTATCTATCAGTTTTCTCAAGCTTAATATGGTGACAAAATTCCTAAAGGGGTGTTTGAATCAAGACCAATATTAACTATAAGTTAATACTGATAGTGCTTCTACCTTTTTAAGTCAATTTTGATATCTCATATCTTAGATTTAAGAACTAGTTTTAAGGTTTTGTTGAATATTAATAAGTTTTAAATCAGCTTAGTAAGTAATAGCTTGAATCTGTTAGCATCATTTCCATTAGATATGCATTTTTAGCTCAATTAGTTTCTAGTTGTTTACATTTCCTCATTTGATCTTAATTTGGTGTTATCTTAGCCTGCACTTGTAGGATTTTAAGTTTTGGTTCTTATTGATGTCAATTGCATCAGCAACAAAAACAGACAAACAGACTCTTTTAAGCTCATTTATCAGAGGGTAATAATATATTTTAGAATTTGATTTTAAGAGCACAAGAAGATTGTAGGGTATACTAAATTTGTTTAAGTTTTGTTTGAAATAAATTGCTTATTAATTCATCTGTTTTTAAGCTCAAATTCAGCAATTTGTCTTTTTAAAAACTAAGTAGTAAACTCAGCATACACTGAGTATATAAGCAGCTTTTTTATTAAGCATTTGAGTTTCAGAATACTTTTTAAGAATAGATTTAGGTAGCTTATTAGTCAAACTTTAAGGTAGTATAGGTCATTATGTCATAAGGATCCAATAGATTATCTTAAAATAAGCTCAAAGTTGCCTTAAGGGACTGTTTGGTTAATAGTTTTTGATAAAGTGCTTATTTAAGAATTTTTAGCTTATAGCTTGTAGATTTAGCTTAATTCCTGTTAAATCTAGCTTATTAGGTTAATTTTCAGTAGAGCATAGCTTATTCAGTTCCATTTTTAGCTTATTTTGTCTTTTCTTAAAAATCAAAAAACATAAAAATCAGCATAAGTAGCTTTTTCATTTAACTTTTTCAGTGCTTATTTGAATTTCAAAATGCTTTTTGTTTATTGTTTAAAGTAGCTTACAAGCTTAGCTATAAGGTGAAATAAGTTAGATTTTCATAAGGTTCTGTTTGCTTATTAAAAATTAAACTTAAAAGTTGCTAATTGCCTGTTTGGTATGCAGTTTTTAAATAATTGCTTAATTAAAATTCTAGCTTATGACTTTTGTTTTTTGTTCATTTCTAGCTTAGAGTAGCTTAGTAGGTTAGTTTTAAGTTAGTGATAGCTTATTTAGTTCTAGCTTTAGCTTATACCCGTTTTTAGCTTATCAAGTTTTAATAAAAGTTTAATTAAGCTTTCTGTCTGTTTAAAAAGCTGTTTTCAGCTTAATTTTTGATTTTAAAAAAAATTGTTTTCATTAAAGTTGTTAGTTTTTCTAAGTTTTATAACTTTGCTTTTTAAAGTTTTCATAATTGTGATTTTTTGATTCTTATCCTTATATTTATATATTTATAAGTATATTTTATATATTTATTTATATATTTACATTTATAATTTAAAGGGTTGAGTCAATTTCAATCAAAGATCTATTTTATTAGGATCAACAAGTGGTATCAGAGCTTGTGAGAAGCTTTGAATAAGAAGAAACTTTACTACACACAAGATCTACTTTATCAAGAAGAAATGGATTCTCAATCTACTTAAACTATCAAGCTACCCATACTCCAACCTCATGAGTATGATCTCTAGAAGATGAGGATGGAGCAGTACCTATAGTGCATTGATTATACTCTATGGGAGATCGTAGAAAATGGTATTGCACCCATAGCAACAAAAACTATTGATGGTAAGGAGACTTTTATCCCTCCTACAAATGTTGAAAAGAAGGCACAAAGAAGGGCAAAGTTGAAGGCAAGAAGCACTTTGTTGATGGCCTTACCTAATGAGCATCAATTAAAGTTCAACTCATACAAGGATGCTAAGTCACTGATGTAGGCTATTGAGAACAGATTTGGAGGTAATATTGCTACAAAGAAAACTCAAAAAAATCTTCTGAAGCACCAATATGAAAACTTTGCTGCATCCATCACAGAAGTGATTGAGCAAACTTATGAAAGGCTTCAAAAGCTAATTAGTCAACTGGAGATGCATAGTGAAGTTATCCCTCAAGAAGACATCAATTAGAAGTTCTTGAGAAGTTTGTCACAAGAATGGACTATGCATACTATTGTGTAGAGGAACAAACCAGATATTGAGACATTGAGTTTGGATGACCTCTTCAACAACCCAAAGGCTTATGAATAAGAGGTCAGGGGACATCTATCTTAACCACAAACTGACACAATGTAGCCTTTCTGTCCTCTAGCATCACTAACAGTGCAACTAGAGCAGTTAATACTGCTCAGGGTGTTAATACTGCTAGCACTCAAGGTGCTGCTGATAGCTCAACAATTGTTGAAAATTTGAGTGATGTTGTGATTTATTCCTTCTTTGCTAGCCAACCAAGTATTCCACAGCAAGATAATGAAGATCTACAATAAATCAATCCTCATGATCTAGAGGTAAATTTAATGGAAAGGCTAATGAAGGGTTTTTTATAGGATACTCTACCAATAGCAAAGCATTTAGAGTATTCAACAGTAGAACTAGGATAGTAGAAGAGAACTTGCATGTTCAATTTAGTGAGAATACACCTAATATTGCAGGAAGTGGACCAAATTGGCTTGTTGATATTGGTGTACTAACAAAATCTATGAACTATAAGCCATTTGTTACATGGAATCAATCTAATGGTAGTGCAGGTACAAAAGCATGTGATGATGCGGGTAAAGCTAGAACGGAGACATTATTTGGCAAAGATTACATTTTGCTTCCAATGTGGCATGCTGATCCGCTATTCTCTTAAAATTCAAAGAGTTCTCCTAATGCTTGATTCAAACCTTCAGGAGAAGATGAAAAGAAGGTTACTAAAGAACCAGGAAAAGAAGGTGGTAATTCAAGTAATGATCAAGAGAATGATGATAATATTAAAAGCACTAACAATATTAATACTATTAGTGATGGAAACAACATTAACAATGTTAATGCTGTTAGTTCAACTGCTAATGCTGCTGGCATAGAGGATAATGATGTTGATAAGAATATAGTCTATGGATGTGCTGATGATCCAAATATGCCTCATTTGAAAGAAATTAGCAAATTTAGTGATAATGAAGATGTTGGTGCAGAGACTGACATGAACAATTTGGATACATTTATGTCTGTCAGTCCTATTCCAATTACAAGAATACACAAAGATCATCTAGTTGAACAAATTATTGGAGACTTGAATTCAGCACCTCAAACAAGAAGAATGACAAAGAATTTAAAAGAACATGGTTTGTTTAGTTCAGTTGCAAAGAAACAAACACTATAGATTTTCAAAATTGCTGTTTGCTTTCTTTTCTATCACAAAGAACCCAAAAAGGTAAAGATAAAAAGTACCTTTGCTTAATGGATTTGGACTTTTGGAAGGGAAGCTTAAAATGGAAGAGCTTCCAAGGACTTAACTAGCTTATCCAAAAGATAAGCTAGAGCTGTTGATAAGCTCTTTGAGCAAATTGAACCTTTGTTTAGCTAAGGTTTATGTAAGTTTTCTCTTTACATTTTTGTCTCTAGTTTCCAGCTTATTAATTGCTTAATTTAGCTTATTTCTTGCTTATTTTAGCTTAACACTGTCTCTTTGTGCTTAATGATTAAGTTTGATAATCTGTTTTTCACTTAAGTAGCTTAGATCTCATTTTCTATTGTTTTACCTATTGAATCTGTCATAGTTCAATTATGAGTAGAATAGCTATAGATCTTTGTTTCTGGCTTATTTGAGTGTTAAAATAAGTTCATAATAGTAGATATAAGTTGTTCAATATCTGGTTATAAAGTTTAATCATTAGATTTTAAAATTTGCAAGCTTAAATGAATTTTAAAAATGATAAAGGGGTGTTTGGCTCAGCAGTACTAACTGAGAGTTAGTACTGTTTGAGGTCATTTGGTCTTTTGGGGTTGATTCAAGCTTCATAATTAAGTTAGATTGAGTTGATTTTATAAGCTAAGTTCGGTTATATAAGTTTTCATAGGATAGGTTTAGTTTAGTTTAAATTTGTTAAGGTTAGAATTAGTAGTATAGCAATCTTCAGCTTAATTAGTTCCTAGTCTTTATAATTGCTTTAACTACTCTTAGTTTGTGTTGTTAATAAGTGTAACATCAAGTTCTTAGGCCTGCATTTGTTCTAGTTAAAGTTTGGTCATGAATGTGCCAACTGCATCAGCAGTTAAAACATAAAAAGCTCATTTTCAAGTTCAAATTTCAATTAGTTAAAGTAGTTGATAGCTTTAGATTTTTAGAATATTAGTAGCTTATAGGATAATTTCTTTTTGTCTCAACTTAGTTTTTAAAATATAGCTTAATTTGTTATCTGTTTTAGTTTTTAAAAATCAGCTGTTTTCTTTTCATTTTCCAAAACTCAGCAAGAGCTAAGTAAACTGTCTGTTTTGTTAAGCTTTTTCCATAAGCTCTAATTTTCCAAAATCTTTTCAAAAAGTGTTTTCAAGTAGAATTTTGGTCAAGGTTTCAGATTAAGTAGTTTCAGCTTTTGAAGTGCTTATTTGATTACTCAAAATTAAGCTCAAAAGTGCCTTAAGGTCTGTTTGGTTGTAGGGTGTGCATAAGTGCTTATTGTGCTTTTTCAGCTTATGGCTTGTGTTTTTTGTGCTCATTTCTGTCATAATAAGCTCATTAGGTTAAAATTAGCTTGTTAGTTGCTTAGCTTTTCATTAGGATAGCTTATTGTGACTTTTAGGCTTAATTAGTTTAAGTGAAAAAAAAACCAAAAAGCTTAGTTTGAGTTTCTGTCAAGTTTAAGCTGTTCTATTAGCTTATTTAGGGCTTTTCAATAAAAGTTGCTTTTATTAAAAATGCTTATTTTTAGCTTGTTAACAACTTTGCTTTTATAAGTTTTTGAAAATAAAAAAAAAGGGAAAGTGGAAGTCGGGGGTGAGCAAGACTCGAACCCCCGACCTCAACACTCTCAACCTTTATAACACACACACTACCACTGCGCCCTTGGGTCTTTTTCATTAGACTCTTGCAACATTTATTCTTTATACTCATTTATCCTTATAAGCTAATTAAGCTGTTTCAGCTTATTTCGTGGCTTATTTGATAAGCTGTGATTATAAGATTATTTTTCCTAGGTTTTAAGTAGTATAAGCTATTTTTTGTAATTTTTCTAGAATTTTTATAGTTCGTTTAGTATTTTTAAACATTTATTTTTCATTAAAAACTTTAAAAAAATCGATAAAAAATAGATAGAAAATAATCAAAAAAAATATAAATTCTTTTTAAAAATTTTCTTTTATCAGTAAGTTCATAGAAAATTATTTTGATTTCGTAGGGTCCTAATTTGTGCAATTTTTGTTTTTTAAAGTAACGGGGGGGGAAAAAATTCGTTCCCGATCTCGTTTTTCGTATTTTAACGGTCCAATTTAACTCCCTTTTTTGTTCTAGTTTTTTTCTTTAAACTTAACTTTTAATCCAAATAGAGTCCATTTAAAAAGAAAAAATTAAGTTAGGTATTTTTAGAATTTTATGGTTTGACCTCCGTTTAGGGTCCCGTTTACGTTCTTAGTTAAATTTTGATTTTCCGTTCTTGGTCTTTCATGCTTATTTGTTAGAAATTGTTAATTTAATTTTTAAAAAGAAGACAATCAAATCAATCTTTTGTCTTCAATATCAAATCATTGTTCGGTACATCTAACGTGGTTACAAGTTTCACTAGTCGTAGGATATAACCGACCCGGGAATCATACTCCCGGTTTATATACGAATAATATTATATATATTATGGAATAATTTTTCCTTTTCAACCTTTGGTCCACAGGGGAAAACTCGTAATTTTTCCATCATAATTATATTTTTTATAATTACGTATATAAAGATTCTGACTATCAATTTTGCGCCGTTTCCGGAGGGGGGGGGAAATCTGTGATTAAGATTTTCTCTTTTGAAGGTTGTTGATCGTGATTTGAAGACCCTTTCGTTTTTGAAAGTTTTGTTTTGTTAAAAAAAATAAAAATAAATAAAAAATTATAAAAATAAAAAGTAAAAAATATTTTTTCTTTCTTTTAGTATAATTATCATATAAAAAATAAAAAAATCAAAAATATAAAAATTGTCCATAATAAAAAAAAAATAAACAAAGTTGGTAAAAGAACACCAACAAATAATACCTTCAATTGAGGTATTATCCATTAGTAAGTTCCCAACTCGAATCAAAGATTTAAAAACTTGTCATTTGTGTCATTTACGAAATACGACTCACCTTAAAAAGTCTAATTTTTAAGAGCTACCGTGAAGTAAATTATATTATTTGGTTTAAGTTGTCTTCTCGTTATCCGTTAAAATAGTTTGTTTAAAAAAAAAAAAATTAGTTTAAATTTTCTTTTTCTACTTTGTGCATGCGCACTCGTTCTCAAACCAGCAACCGTAACCGTCAACAACAAGACTAACCGGCTGTTGTTCAACCATTTTATTTAGAAGAACCTTTTGTTTATCCTCCCCTAGTTCCGATGGCTGATAACCGGACTATGGCACAGTTGCTCCAAGCACCCACCGAGGGGTACGAGGATGCAATTGTAATTCCTGAAATCAATGCTAATTTTGAGTTGAAGCATGGTTTGATCAATCTTGTTCAAAACAAACAGTTTTTCGGACATGATAAAGAGGATCCACATGCTCACATCCGTTATTTCAATAAGATTACTTCAACAATGAGATTCCCGGATATCCCGAGCACGTCAATTAAGCTTATGCTTTTTCCATTTTCTCTTGAAGGTTCAGCCCGGATTTGGCTAGAAAAAGAACCTCCTCGATCAATTTTGACATGGGATGATCTTGTTTCAAAATTCATTAATCAATTCTTTCCTCCTTCAAAAACGACAAATCTTCGTAACGAAATCACGAGATTTCAACAAAGATTTGACGAATCGTTTTATGAGGCTTGGGATCGATTTAATGACCTTCTTCGAGCATGCCCACATCACGGATTTTCAGAATTACATCAATTAGATACGTTTTACAATGCTTTGAATGCTAATGATCAAGATTCGTTGAATTCTGCTGCGGGTGGAAACTTTTTGGATAAGATGCCTCGTGAATGCTTGAGAATTATCGAGAGTAAATCCAAGGTTCGTAATTCACGAAACAAGGCAGTCGTTGCCAAAGTGAGTTCGAATTCATCTACTCCAGGAATTTCACCAGATGTTGCTGCTCTTACAACCGAAGTTTCTGAACTTAAGAATATGATGAAGACTATGCTTATCGACAAACAAAAAGCCCAAGCTCCCGCACCCGTAAAAGCGGTCGAGCAGAGTTGTGTAACTTGTGGAGGTGCTCATTCTTATAAAAATTGTCCAGCCACCGATGGCAATGTTTATCGAGACAACATTCAAGAGTACGTTTCACAAGCTGCTGCAGCCAATTTTAATCAAGGAAATACCAATTCTAGACCTCCGATGGTTTCAAACCAAATCCGACCTCCTGGTTTTCCTCCGATTCAAAACAATCAAAACCGTTTCAATCAGAATCAAGGAAATAATTTCAACCAAAATCGAGGAACCAATTTCAATCAAAACCGTGGAAATAACTTTTATCAAGGTCAAGTGTATCAACCTCCGACTAGTCAACCACCAGTGTACCAAGCTCAACCTTATCAAGCTCCTACTCAGCAAATGCAAGGTGTTTCAAAGACCGATTTTGAGAATTATGTCAAGGCTAATGATGCTGTATTGAGAAATATGCAAAATCAAGGCCAAGGTTTACAAAACCAGATGACAAATTTAACGGAAATGCTTTCTAAGTTCGTAAATTCCAATACCGCTTCATCTTCGAATTCAGGTTCTCTTCCAAGTAACACGATTACTAACCCGAAGGAAGACTTGAAGGGTATTACTACCAGAAGTGGTACTGCTTATCAAGGACCTACGATTCCTACTTCTTCTCCTAAAGTAGTGGAACGTAGAACCGAGGTGACAAAGGACACGATTTTTCCTACTAATAACGGAATTACCGAAGACAAAAAAAAAAAAAAAAAAAAAAAAAGAAAAAAAAAAAAAAAAAAAAAGAAAAAAAAAAAAAAAAAAAAAAAAAAAAAAAAAAAAAAAAAATAAAAAAAAAAAAAAAAAAAAAAACAAGAAAAAAAAAAAAAAAAAAATAAAAAAAAAAAAAAATAAAAATAAAAAAAAAAAAAAAAAAAAAAAAAATAAAATAAAAAAAAAAAAAAAAAACGTCCAACCTACGGTTGTCCCAGTTGAAAACCAAAATCCAGTTTCTGAGCCAGTTGATGCTCCAGTTAGTGCACCGATACCTAACCAGAAACCGTCAATTCCTTATCCTTCAAGGCGAAATGATGAGAAGCGCCGTGAAAAAGCTGACGAACAAAAAGAGAAATTCTACGAAATCTTTAAAGATATGAGTTTCGAAATTAGCTTCGTGGATGCTTTGACTCTTATGCCCAAGTTTGCTTCAACTCTTAAAGCCTTAATTGGAAATAAAGAAAAGCTTAATGAGATGGCTAGAACCCCTTTGAATGAACATTACTCGGCGGTCATACTTAACAAGTTACCCGAAAAACTTGGTGACCCCGGCAGATTCCTTATTCCATGTAAATTTTCCGGAATGGATGAGTGCTTAGCCTTGGCCGATCTTGGCGCTAGTATAAATCTCATGCCATTTTTCGTGTGGAAAAAGCTTAACCTTCCAAACCTGAATCCAACGTGCATGACACTAGAACTAGCAGACCGTTCGATCTCACGACCAATCGGTATTGCTAAAGATGTCAACGTTAAAGTTTTATGCTGATAAATCTGAGAAAAGCAAGAATAAGCAATTTGCTCACGCTATTTCTGTCATTGATTTTTCGAAAGATGAGCCATTTAGTGGCAGTACCACTATTCATTCCGATGCTCTTCCTATCATGGGGGAAAAGGAACTTAGCACTATTCCTGAAAAGGATAAATCTAGTGTTGAGGACCTCGTCCCAATCCCAAGTGGGTCCAAGGGTGTCTCCGACGATATTTGTGATAATGATCATTGTGATGCTGAATCTTTGCTTAGTCAAGATATTCCGATCACGTCTCCTAAGATCGATTTTCTTTTCGAAGAATTCGCTGGTGAATTCGCTCCTATTCCACCGGGAATGGATGAAGATAAATTTGACGAAGAAGAAGTTGATTGTTATGCTCATGATATTTCAAGTGATGACGATTCTTATGAGAACATCGAGTACGTTGAAGCATCACCTCTCAATTTAGAGGAGGAGAATGAAGATCAAAAAGAGAAAGAGTTTGACTTAGAAGATATTTTTCAAATCTAAGACGTTATTCTTCGTGAGAAATTATTAAACGTCCATCGTCTTATTACTAATATTGAATCTTTGAAAAACAACCCTACTCCTGATTTTGTGTTCAAGTCTCCCTCTTCATTTCCTATTCCCGTCGTGGATAGTGGTTTATTCTTTAAGGAGTCTGATACTTCTTTTTCTTATTTGGATAATTCTTTACCCGAATTCGAGACTTTCAGCGATCATACAGAAGAGACGAGAAGTGGCAGTACCACTACTCATGCTAATAACTCTCTTCCCGGGTATGATTCGTTTCTTTTTTAGATTGAGCCCGATCAGGAAAGGTTGACTAGTGTTGTTATTTCTGATAATTCAAATAACCCTCTTTTGGAAACTCCCGAGTTTAAATCATTTCACTTTGATCTTTATGATGATCTGTTATTTCCCCGTCCTCCCCCAGAACCATCAGATATTAAGAATAGCTTAATTGTTGAGATCGATTCTCCAGTGATAAACAATGTTGGTGAGATTAATGTTGAAGATGACGATTCCTTCACATTTGTCATTCGGATTTTTCTCCCGTTTTTCACCTACCCTGAGGTTTCTCCCTTACTTTCCTCCACCAAAAATGAGGATACCATTTTCGACCCCGGCATCTCCACTTAGAGCCGGTAGGATGGAACTTTCATGTGCTTTAATGTTTGTCCAAACATTAATGAAAGCCCAATTTAGATTTTCTCTTCCATTTACTCTCCCTAAGGACAAATGAATTCAGGGATCGAGTCAAGCTATGTGACTCGGTTACCAAAAATAAAGCGCTTCGTGGGAGGCACCCCATGCTTATCCATTTTCCATTTTCTATTTTTCTAATGTGTTGTGAGGAGGCTTGTACTCTTCCGTTCTTTGTGTTTGTTGTTTGTACTTGTGATTGTTTGCAGGATAGACCCAAATTTTCTGAAGACTCTCGTGTTCGGTGTTTTGTCCCGGTCCACTCGAGCTTCCTAGCCTTTGCTTGCCATTAGTTTGGGGAAATCCAATATCCTAAAGATTATTATCGTCTAACATTTATCTTTTAGCACACTTAATAAACGGCTTAAGATATTTGTGATACTTTCTTCATGTTTGAGTTATGCATTCGACCTTTTTGAGTTCTAGTATGGGGTTTTTAAGTCTTAGGCTAGGAAACATTGAGGACAATGTTTGATTTTAGTATGGGGTAGTATATCTTCGATATGATCTTGCCTACTTTTACCCGTTGTTCTCACGTACCCCGTTTTCCCACCAAAATTTTCAAAAATATGAAAAAAATTTAAAATTTTCAAAAATAAAATAAGTGTTTTTGTCATAATTTTGACTTTCTTGCTGGGTAAGAATAAGAGTAAATTTTGACCCGATCGAGCGTGTTGAGCTCTAGCTTGTTCCTTAACCTTTTAGGCTAAGCGTTCGCTAATTCGCGAAGAACGAAAAATGATAGAGTTAAGTATGAGTAGGATGCTAAACAAGGATTATTTGGAAATCTTAAGAGCTCATGTATGTAACTTGTTGCTTTTTCTCCCATAAGCTCTTAACCGAATTAATATACGTGCTGTTTTTGGAGATTAAACTTAAATCAACAATTTTTTATGTAATATATAGCAAAAATTTTAGTCTTAGTTCAAATTTATACTTGAATTTTTCAAAAAGAAGTCTTATAAAATAAATAAAAAATAAATAAAATAAAATAATAATAATGGTAAAATGATAAAAAAATAAATATAATAAAAGCTGTGGGCTGATAAAAGTTTACTACCTCTTGCCGGCTCACAACCGATGTGGTAGTCTTCTAAAAGGTCGAGGGTTATAATTGCATAAATGTCTAAATAGTTAAATTAAATCAATAAATTGACTTCTTTTTGTTTAATTCAAATATGCTTTTGAACTTTGACTATTCTATTTTATAAGCTATGAATATTCGGAAAACTTGAGAGTTTTTGAAACCTAAGGTATGTGAGTCCCGATACTAGTCTCTGTGGGGTGTCAAAAGCCTGGTCACTTAGCCGCAAGGTTGGGATGTGCCGAGACGAAAGTCGCTACATGGGATGATCTCGCCTTCAAACTCATTATTCTAAGGTGGAACGTAAAGCATAGTATGTTGCAAAAAGTTGATCTATGGTTGAAATTCATAAATAGCACAATCACTTAAGATATAATAATTGTCGGGAGTGAAAAGTCCACAAGTTGCAAATATGAGTAGTGTTAGCATCCTTACTGATATTTAGCTGTGATTTCGTTTTAAGCTTGGTTTGGATAAGTGAAAAGTCGGGGACGATGAATTTATCCTTTTTGGGGCATTCTCGGAATCGAAATGCATCTTGTTCTATGATCCCTAATAGTTATGGAAATAATGAAAGTCAAAATAATCTAAATTAAATTAAATTTAAAAAAAATGAAAAGTTTTAGAAAAATGGGAAAATAGGGGTGTTTTATAACTTGTGATTTCTTAATTTTTCCACAAAAATCTTTGCTACTTTTCAAAGATTTAGTTTGGGGAAGTTTTGAGGTATTTGGTTATAGAGCATATAATATTACGTGAGGACACGCAATCGCTTAGTTTGGGGAATTTTGATATGTGTGAAAACACATATCCGTTTTATATCAAAAATGGCCCTAAAAAGACAAAATTGTGCTTTAAATGCTTGAATATTGCTTGTTTTGTCTTTGTGATTGTGTAGGTACGGATATTGCAAAAATCTCAAGAAAACGGTTAAAACCGGGCAAACACGAACACGGGAACGGAAGAGCACGCAAAGAGCCGGGAGAAAGCTATCAAAAGTCAAAAGTGGTCAACTCAAGTCAACTCATGGTCAACAGTGGTCAACCATAAAAAGACAAAACCCAAAAATTCCAAATCAGTCCCTCAAAGTTCGCCAAAATTCATAAAAAGTCCTTAAAGCCCTAACGGTGTTAACTTCTATTAATAGAAGTTAACACCCGTTAACTTTTTATATAACAAATCCAACACCAAAGCCTAAATACCCGGCCCAAAACCCTTTTATAAAGCCCAAGTCAAAGCCCCGGGTCAACACAAATCAAACGCGCCCTTATAAGAAAAAAAGGCGCGAGTTTCAGTTGTTACTGTTTATCTTCCCCGTTTTACCTCGAGGTCAAATCAAGGGGCAAATCACAATTGGACACGGGGCAAGCTAATTCAAGTGATAAGGATCATAGTGGCAGGGTAAAAATGTCACCAAAGCATGCTATTGGTCCATACCCAAGAAGAATCACACGTGGATAGTGAAGAAAGCACAAGGGAATGGATAATTTGCTCTAATTCACTCACAAAACAAGCACACAAGTGTCACATCACGGATTGCCACGTTGGCAATCCGTGTGCTCACACTTGTGATCTAACGGTGGATAGAGAGTATCCAATGATTGGATTTGATCTAAGGGCCAAGAAAAGAGAGAGCGTGTAACAAACCTGCACCTAGAAGCTTCAGCAACAGGCTATAAATAGCCCTTCACATACACACACATGATATCTTCTTTTTCTAGTTTTTTTTAGCTTAGCTTTTAAATTTCTAGCTTAAATAATGTTTAGTTTTTAATCCAGCTTTTGTAATTCAATCTTTGTAATCTCATTTTCAGCTTAATGTAATCAAGTTTTTAGTTAATAAAAGTTCCTTTTTCTTAAGCATAATCTGTCATAAGCTCTTTCATTCTCTTAAGTCACCTACTGTTTGATAAGCTTCTCACAAGCTCATATAAGCTCATCTAAGTCTCTAAGCTTAGATTTGAGCTAAATCAATCATCTAATCTAATTAAACCTTAAAATCAAAAAAGTACCTTTGCTTAATGGATTTGGACTTTTGGAAGGGAAGCTTAAAATGGAAGAGCTTCCAAGGACTTAACTAGCTTATCCAAAAGATAAGCTAGAGCTGTTGATAAGCTCTTTGAGCAAATTGAACCTTTGTTTAGCTAAGGTTTATGTAAGTTTTCTCTTTACATTTTTGTCTCTAGTTTCCAGCTTATTAATTGCTTAATTTAGCTTATTTCTTGCTTATTTTAGCTTAACACTGTCTCTTTGTGCTTAATGATTAAGTTTGATAATCTGTTTTTCACTTAAGTAGCTTAGATCTCATTTTCTATTGTTTTACCTATTGAATCTGTCATAGTTCAATTATGAGTAGAATAGCTATAGATCTTTGTTTCTGGCTTATTTGAGTGTTAAAATAAGTTCATAATAGTAGATATAAGTTGTTCAATATCTGGTTATAAAGTTTAATCATTAGATTTTAAAATTTGCAAGCTTAAATGAATTTTAAAAATGATAAAGGGGTGTTTGGCTCAGCAGTACTAACTGAGAGTTAGTACTGTTTGAGGTCATTTGGTCTTTTGGGGTTGATTCAAGCTTCATAATTAAGTTAGATTGAGTTGATTTTATAAGCTAAGTTCGGTTATATAAGTTTTCATAGGATAGGTTTAGTTTAGTTTAAATTTGTTAAGGTTAGAATTAGTAGTATAGCAATCTTCAGCTTAATTAGTTCCTAGTCTTTATAATTGCTTTAACTACTCTTAGTTTGTGTTGTTAATAAGTGTAACATCAAGTTCTTAGGCCTGCATTTGTTCTAGTTAAAGTTTGGTCATGAATGTGCCAACTGCATCAGCAGTTAAAACATAAAAAGCTCATTTTCAAGTTCAAATTTCAATTAGTTAAAGTAGTTGATAGCTTTAGATTTTTAGAATATTAGTAGCTTATAGGATAATTTCTTTTTGTCTCAACTTAGTTTTTAAAATATAGCTTAATTTGTTATCTGTTTTAGTTTTTAAAAATCAGCTGTTTTCTTTTCATTTTCCAAAACTCAGCAAGAGCTAAGTAAACTGTCTGTTTTGTTAAGCTTTTTTCCATAAGCTCTAATTTTCCAAAAAATTTCAAAAAGCATTTTCTAGTAGAATTTAAGCCAAGTTTTTAGGAAAACCAAGTCTCACTTCATAGGGTGCTTATTTGAGAGCTTAAAATTAAGCTCAAAAGTGCCTTAAGGTCTGTTTGGTTGTAGGGTGTGCATAAGTGCTTATTGTGCTTTTTCAGCTTATGGCTTGTGTTTTTGTGCTCATTTCTGTCATAATAAGCTCATTAGGTTAAAATTAGCTTGTTAGTTGCTTAGCTTTTCATTAGGATAGCTTATTGTGACTTTTAGGCTTAATTAGTTTAAGTGAAAAAAACCAAAAAGCTTAGTTTGAGTTTCTGTCAAGTTTAAGCTGTTCTATTAGCTTATTTAGGGCTTTTCAATAAAAGTTGCTTTTATTAAAAATGCTTATTTTTAGCTTGTTAACAACTTTGCTTTTATAAGTTTTTGAAAATATAAAAAAAGGGAAAGTGGAAGTCGGGGGTGAGCAAGACTCGAACCCCCGACCTCAACACTCTCAACCTTTATAACACACACACTACCACTGCGCCCTTGGGTCTTTTTCGTTATAAACATGCACACTTTATCTTTTATACACGTTTTCCCTTATAAGCCTTATAAGCTGTTTCAGCTTATTTCGCGGCTTATTTGATAAGCTGTGCTCATAAGCTTATTTTTCCTAGGTTTCAATTAGTATAAGCTAATTTCTGTAATTTTTCTAGAATTTTTATAGTTCGTTTAGTATTTTTAAACATTTATTTTCATTAAAAACTTTAAAAAATCATAAAAAATAGAAAAATAATCAAAAAAATATAAATCTTTTTTAGAAAATTTTCTTTTATCATTAAGTTAATAGGAAAATTAGTTTTGTTTCGTAGGGTTTAATTTGCAAAATTTTATTTTTTAAAGAACGAGATTCGTTCCTGTTCTCGTTTTTCGTGTTTTAGCGCTCATTTTAACTCTGTTTTTGTTCTAGTTTTCTTTAAACTTACTTTTTAGTCAAATAGAGTCTATTTTAAAAGAAAAAAAAATTAAGTTAGGTTTATTTTTAGTAATTTAGGGTTTTTAACCTCCGTTTAGGGTCCCGTTTTGCGTTTTTAGTTAAATTTTGATTTCCCGTTCTTTGTCTTCATGCTTAATTGTTAGAATTTGTTAATTTTAATTTTTAAAAGTAGACAATCAAATCAATCTTTGTCTTCAATTCAAATCATTGTTCGAACATCTAACGTGGTTTCAATTTCACAAGTCGTTGGGGGATAACGACTGGGAATCATACTTCCCGGTTTATATACGTATTATATTATATATATTTGTGAAGATTTTCCTTTTCACCTTTGTCCTCAAGGGTAAACTGATAATTTTACATCATATTATATATTTTATTATTATGTATATATAGATTCTGACGAATCAAGACCACAATAATAAGCACTATTTTTAATAGATGGTGTGACCTTTCTCAACTGGTAAATTTCTAGGATTACACCCAAAAAGCATTTACATGTTGTGATATTAACTAACTACACTGGTTAGTTAACTCCTGTATAAACCCTTTTGTTTACTCTCATTTTTAGAGTAAGATGCCCCTAGAAAAACCCGTTGAACCATTCCTTTCCTTTACTAAACAAATTTGTTTTCGTTACACCTTTACACCTTAGCCTACCTTATTAGATTAAGTCCTTATTCGGTTTCTAGTTGTTTTTGTGTAAAAGTATGTATTTCTTGTGGTACTATGCATTTTTGCTATCCATGGTTAGGTCAAGTAAATTGAACAATGCAATGGGAATGTAAAAGTAGTATTTTTATTTTCCGTGTGTTTACTACTTTTACAATTATGATTGGATATTAATTATTCAGATTTATCATGATGGTAAAGTGGTGAAATTTTACACCCAATTTCGTAATGCAGGTTTATGTTTAAAAAAATACAAAAAATCCAAAAAATCAGAAAAATACAAAAATAGTTGGTAATGCGAGACAGATGGAAAAGTTTAAAGTATAATATGTTCGACTAAACTTAACCGATATTATTATTTATGTGATCGATTATTCATTGATACGTGTAATAAACCAACGATGTAAAGTTTTGTTGTATTAGAGTTGGTACGTAATATAAACCAACTATGAATTATTTTGTATCAAGTGGTAAATATCGCCACTTATTGTTGTATATTATATTATGGATGATTGGGAGTTGGCCGTTACGAGAACGCCAACTAGGTTGTTTTTACAAAATGACTAAGACATCTTTATGTCTTCTTCATTGGAACGGTCATAAAGTAACTAGCAACATTGTTTCTTATCTGTTTGGACTTAATCTATTTGTTTTGTTTTATTTTATTTAACACCAATTATTTTCCCATTCCTAATCCCTATCCTTTGGTCTTACTCAAATGATGGAGTGAGCAATCATATATATATCTATTCCGTAATTACGGCCATGTATATGTGGTTTTGTCGCCCTTGTTGGTTATCTACTATTAGAGAAAAGTTTAGACGATCCATACCCTATATTATTCTTCATCACACCGTTTAGTTTTGCTCGAATGAAAGAGTGAGCAATCATGTATGTCAATTCTGTTGTTTTGGATATGTATATGGTTTTGTCTCCCTTGTTGGCGTAACACTATTAGTAAAGATTACTAGCCATATTCTTTAGATTATTCGAGTTAGGGAGTGAGCAATCACAAGTGTCGCGACCATCGTGATGGTCATGTATTTTTGGTTTTGACGCCTTTTCTAGAATCTTGGTATCGATAAAGATTAGAAAGAATAATCAACCCATAAACCTTAATCCAATTTACCTTTCTAGACTTGTTACTCCTTAGCTTTAGTGGTGGAGATGTGCATCCTTGCCAAACTTATGATAGAATACTCATCACGACTAAGCAATTGAGCGAATTAGTTAGATGTTACCACATAGATTAGTTGAGTGATTTGAGTGTTTTCATTTTCCTACTTCGTGAGGTGTTTGGTTATGTGCTAGTGATTAAACAAAATATTGCTTTAAGGAAAAATCTTGAACCTTAGTATGCGATACATTTTCATAAGTTTTCTAAAATCTACTTGAGGACACGTAGAATTCAAGTAGGGGGATATTTGATGACATCAAATAAAGTCTACTTTATAGCATTATGTATCCCAACTAAATTACTTGTTTTATATTATTTATGCATGAGTTGGTACTTAATTGCTTATATTTGTTAGTTGCAATAAATATGGAGCAATTGGAAAAGTTTAGCCAAAAGGCGCGCATTTTGGAAATTAAATGAAGAAAACAAGAATCTGGTGTTCTGACAACTCATACGCTTTATCCATCAAGGAAGATATGGCGTATCTGCGCCTGAACTTCACAAGAAACCATAAAGACTTGAAGAACAATACGCTGTATCCAGATGAACACATACCCCGTATTTACACATTTTACATAAAAAACAAAAAAACTTAAAACCTATTTTAAATAAAAATTTTTATACATTATTTATTTTTTTTTTTTTTTTATTTTTTTTACAAAAAACTTTTTAAAAGCTCTAAATTTTTAATTTTTATTTTTTTCTTTTTTTTTTTAATAAACTTTTTTTTTAAAACAAACAAAACCACCACTTTTGTAAAGGTCTAACTCAAGAATATTCTGGAATATATTAAACGTGGTCCCCACTCCAATAAACCCCAATACGTCCTATTCACTTACTCGAATACGGCGTATTGACTTAATTCCATACTCAATAAATACTAAACCCTAATGATGATTTTGAGTGTGAAAAAACCTACCAAAAGCTAAGAGAAAGGCAGTAACCACCAGGTTTGATTTTTAGAAGAGAAGCAACGAATGTCTCACAACGCCCTTCAATCCATAGGAAAACCCTTATAAATTCTTATACTCTAAATACGTGTTCGGTTGTTGGTATCATTCATTAACTTGGTTAGGTTACCTTAATCGTTCATCTATGACATTGGTATTCATTACTATGAGGTCTTGAATTTAGGATCAATAAACAATAGAGTGTTTAGTCTAGAGAGAAAGATTAGAAAGTAGAGAGAGAAAGAGGGAGGAGGAGGATTAGAGAAAATAATTAGATTGATTAGAAGACACACCTCACTAATGAGGAGGTGATGGGGGTATTTATACCCATTTTACAAGTATGAGCAAGGTGCTCTTGTCTTTTAGACTTTGGCTATTTAGCCAGGTTTCGTGACTTATTTTAGTCACAAACCTTTCATCTAACCTATTACATAATATTATTTTTCTAATTATTACAAGACTCGATCTTAATAAGATCGTCACTTTTTATCATTCCTAACAATCTTCCCCAATGAATGTTTTGAGATCTCCTCGTTGATTGCATTTAATGATCATCTGAGATCTCATTTGATTGCAATAGATGATCATCATTTTTTATTCGTAAAATCTCCCATCATGGATGTATCATTGATATCTCTCTTGTGACTTTGATCTTTGAACTTTAATGCTTGTTTGTCTTGAGTCTTGATGTGTAATAGTGATCTTGTTCCAATCATGCTCAAGTGATTTTGTAAATTTTGGGTATTGGGTACAATTGTGGGTATTTGTTGAAGCGTAGAAAAGTTTTGGTGGTTTCGGGAATGCCTAAACGTATTTTATCGCGAAACGTACCCACTTTACGTAACCAATAAAAATAAAATAAACAAAGTTAATAATTATACTCAAAATAATTACTTAACACTTGCTTGATGTAAACATTTAATTGTTTTATGCCCGTTTACATTGAACGATAATCTTTAGCTTACGCAATTTAACTTAACGATTACGATTTAAAAGCAAACGCGTATAATACTAAAAATAAATAGTGAATTTATTGACGACGTAAATGACCCTAAAACACAGGGTGTTATATTCCCCCTAAACGAACAACCATTCGTATGCACATACTTCACGCGAACAACTCTTAAAAGAAAGAAACTATAACCTCCAAGTCAATTAAGTCCCGGATGTTGTATACACCAAAGTCAATTAAGTCCCGGATGTACACATTTCTTCCCCTAGTTGTTGCACTATGTTGTATACATCAAAGTTAATTAAGTACCGGATGAACTCATTTATTCCCCCTAATTGTTGCGCTCTATCGAAATATTCAGCTAGAACACTTCTCTTCCCCCTGATTATATTTGATGACCATTAAACATAATCATAATCTTGTTAGGCCTGAATATTCGATAGTGAAGTCATGTGTGGAGTGCGGTCTAACCTTGAGAGTCAACTACGAACTTCAATTCCAACAATCTCCCATCATCAATATTATGACATCATAAGTAACCTTGGTAATCCAACACTTTACTTGAATGAATCAAGGAAATGTTGTTTGTGTTTTTCGAAAACAAATTCCAGCTAAAAGCTAAGAAACAAGAGCTCCTTGTTCTTCCTTGTATTTGGGTATAAATACCCCTCCCTACCTCATTAGTGAGGTGGCCTTCTCTAATTAATCTAATCTCATTCTAGAATCCTCCTCCTCCCTCTTTTTCTCTCTAATTTCTATCTTTCTCTTTCTCTCTCTAAATTCTATAAGCATACACACTACACCTAAACACCCACTCTATTGCTTATTGATCCTAAATTCAAGACCGAATAATTTCTACAAAAATTAGAAAATGCAAATAGGGCTCGGTCTAAACATTGATCTTAAATTCGGGTTGTTAAATTCGTATTTGCCAAGAAACGAAGGGTTAAAGATGTAGTGCTTTCTCTATCATCGTCTAAATCCAACCTCTATTTTCCTGTTTAGTGTTGTATGTAAGATAAGATAGTGAATACAATCCTATTGTTTGATTGATTTGTCCATTAGTATTTTAGGCCTTAAAATACATTTGTGAAGTGGTAGATTGGTTCTAGCTAAGATTAGGACTCGACATTTACTTATAGTCCAGAAAACACATAAGCGACGTGTAAACGGTTTTCCTCATCCTTAAGGAGCTTGTTGACATAGTGAAATCTCAAGTCGGATACTCGAGGGAGTGGAGTAGGGCGAAGAAGAGCTTCGTAGCTGAACCACTATAAAATCTCGGTGTTGTGGTTTGATTAGATAATTCCCTTATCTCATTTTATTGTATTTTGTATAACTTCATTTGTGTATATGGTGAATGTGTGTAGAAAGATCTATTGTTGTTGATTGAAACATATAAATCAAATCTAATTAATTTTTGACGCAAAACTTTAAAGATGCCAATTAACCTAGGTAAACCTATTCAACTCCCCCCCCCCCCCCCACTCTAGTTTCCACAATTGGATCAGAAGTCAATGTCACAACTCAAGGATTTTTGAAAATATATTGTTTATTTTAACTTGGAATCGATCTATGAATTCTGACAAATATCTAGAAGGGTAATCAATGCAAAGACTCCACTTTCGAAAGCGATAGTTTTTATCTAAAGGGAAAAATAATTCGAAACAGTATGTAAAATCAAAAGATCTTGAACTTTGGCCTGTTACATTACTAACGGGTGAATTCAGCCTATTCAAATAATCCGAAACCAACTAGATAGGTTGTTCCTTTGAAAACAAAATGATGATCTAAGAAAATACTTACAAAAATAACGAAGCCAAATGGTTAATACTACAAAACTGTTCTAGAAAATCTATGAAAGAATTTTTCATGTGCAATACGCAAAAGAAATTTGGAAAACTTATTAATTCAACCCTCAAGGTAATAGCCTAGTCAAAATAGCAAGAATGACCTTGTTGGTACAAAAATACAATATGAACAATTCGCATTTTCAAAGATAATCTATAGAAATGCTTTTGCTAGATTTAATACCATAAGTACAAGTCTTCTAAAAGCTCTTGATGAAGAGTTCTTTAAGCAAAATTATGTTGAGTAAGTTTCTTTAGAGCTCTACATCCAAAATAGAATAAAAGGTCATGGCAATTGCAAAAAAAAATCAAAAGACTTTGAGACATCAAGAAAGATTTCCGAAATAGTTAAATCTAAAGGAGAAAGAGATTCTCGCTTCTTTAAAAGGCTAAGAAGGAATCTAGTGATGAAGAATGCTCGACTTCCCGAAGTGAAGCCGAATATTACGGCCATGGCCGGTT
Source organism: Tanacetum coccineum (assembly GCA_026074375.1). Taxonomy (NCBI): domain Eukaryota; kingdom Viridiplantae; phylum Streptophyta; class Magnoliopsida; order Asterales; family Asteraceae; genus Tanacetum; species Tanacetum coccineum. The sequence continues at coordinate 37,420 of BQNB010040781.1, forward strand.
AAGAGATCAATCATTTCTTCACGGAAGCGGAAGATATTCAGAAAGACAACTAAGGCATGATAATAGACGTTCTAAAGAAGCCAAGATGGCAAAAACAACAAAAGTGATAGGAAATGTTTTAGATGCAGTGACCTAAATCATCTTATTGGAGAATGTCCAAAACTACCGAAAGACAAGAACCAAAGAGCATTCGTCGGAGGCTCTTGGAGTGATAGCGGTGAGGAAGATGATGAAAAGGCCAAAGATGAAACATGTCTTGTGGCTCAAGCATCTAGTGAGGTATGTTCTAAATCCTCCTACTTTAGTGATGAAAGTTCATCAATAGATGAGTTTACCTTAGAAAAGTAAGTAATGATAAATTAATGCAATATGAGTCTAAAAATAATCACTAAGAACAAACAATTAAAAAATGTTAGAAATGAATTAGAAAAAGAACTTAGTGAATTAAAAGAAAAGTTGTCTAAACTTGAGAAAAACAAGGGAGTTGATCTCGAATGTACAAAGTGTCAAATACTTAAAATCAACAACGAAAAACGCAAAGAGGAAGCTTTTAAGCTAACTCAATTTAAAAAGAGTACACATTCTTTAAATGAAATGTTGAGTAATCAAAAACCCTTTGAAGACAAATCGAGTCTAGGGTTTAACTCATTTGAAGAATTATCTAGCGGGACTAAGGAAATAAAATTTATAAAACCTCAGAATAAAGCGTCCTCTGGTGGGCCCTCTTAAAGCACAGACGGCCCCCCGAAGCAATTTGAAGGACCAGCTCGTCTATCACCAGATGTCCAAAAATCTGTTTTCTTTCAAAAAATGATTTTTAGGTCATAGAAAAAAACAGAAAATTATAAACAATGTAAAATTCCCGTTCGATGATAATGAAGTTAAAGAATTTTATAGAACCATACATTCTAAAACCTGCGAGTTGGATTTTCTAAACAAAACTTTAGGTCAAATACTCCACCTCCTAGAAGAGTAAATAATTCTTATCCTCGTTCTAAAACACCGCAACCAAAAAGAAATGTTGGTCGACAAAATCAACCTCATGGATTTCCTGTAACTTGGAATAACTTCCAACCTCAAAGTTACATGCCATGGGGAATGTGTCCTCCATTTCCACATCCTAATCAAATGCAACAAATGCAAGGGATGTTTAGCACTAACAACTTTGGACCCATGAGATATTGGGGACCAAATGTTTGAGTTATTGTCTTATATAAATAGATATGCCTTGGAGTTGATTTGGAACCCGATGAGGGGATGCTCTAAACACATGACGGGCAACCAAAAGCTCTTCTCCACCTACAAGGCATACAATGGAGGTAACGTTATTTTTGGTAGTAATCTACGTGGTAACATCATTGGCAAAGGTACGATTTCTCATGGCTCACTTAAAATTGCTAATGTAGAGCATGTAGATAATTTTGGATTTAACTTGCTAAGTGTAGGTCAAATATGTGATAGTAAGTGTAAAGTTATATTTTCTGAAAATGATAGCGAAATTATTAAGGAATGTAGAGAGGATCATCGTTAGATGTACTAGGAAAAGGCTTCTAACTGATGAAATTAGAAAAAAGCCTGAAGATAAAATTTGTTACGTGATGAAAATAGGAAAATACGCCTGAAGATAAAATTTTGTCTTAGCAACGATTGATAAACTCCACTTTGGTGGCATAGGAGGTTAGGTCACGCATGTGGAAAACTAGAAGGGGGGTTAAATAGTTTACCGCTTTTTAATTAAAGGTTTTGAAGTGTTTGTAAAAAATTCTAGATTTGAATTTATGTGAACTCAACACTTGCACAATATGAACAATATATTTATCTAAACAATTGATATGATAGTATGAGGAGATAATGTAAGACAAGAGATAAGAGTAAAAGCAATCAAACACAAACGCGAGGAATTATCGTGTTCATAATGAAGCACCCTTCGGCCCTACTCCACTCCCCGAGCACCTAACTCGAGAGTTTTCTTCACTATGTCAACAAGCTCCCTTATGGCAGAGAAAACCATACACAACGTTGCTTACACCGATTTAAGACACAAAGCTAAATGTCGAGTTCTAATCTTAGCTAGAACCAATCTATCACAACACAACTTCACGACTTCACAACTTCATAACTTCTTCACAACTTCAAGACTTCCTCATAACTTCACGACTTCACTTTACCACACTACTTATGCCACAACTAACTAACACTACTTGGTAAGATCATTACGTTCTATCTATACTTACAAAGATCGCCAAGATCTAGCTACTACACATAAATACAAGATATACAAAAGATTTATAAGTTATGATATGGATGCAATAAGATTGCAATAACACACAAAGGTATAATACTTCTTCACTTGAGGATGGAAGTATTCTTCTCTTGCACTTGAGAAATTAAGCTTGGATCACTTGGAAACAAAGCTTTATGATTAAATGATCAAAGGATTTTGATGAGATGTGTGGGCTGTTTTAGAACAGAAAGAATGAGTGCAAAAGGTGAGAAAATTGTGAGGAAAAATCCAGTATTTATAGGACAAACTGGGGGAGCGTCTACCTAGTGGCGGTCCCTTTAAATAGGTGGGCAGTCCCCTGAATTTTAAGGGGGTCGGCCATATATTTAAGGGGGCCGCCCAAGACTAGGGCTTCCCCAGTTTGTCTTTTGTGTAGGGGGGATTTTCTGGAACTTTTCTAGCCGTTTTAGGTCCGAAAATTTGAATTTCAAAATGTTTATTTTGAATAAAACATTTCTTTTAATTGTAGAAAATGTTTTGTAATGTTTATGAAATGTTTACAACATTTTATAAAAGTGTGAGGTTGAATAAAAATTTCCTTTGATCATAAAATGTATTAAGCATTTATTTTTTCATACCTTTAAGTGATGTATTTGTTGAAATGAGAATTTACTACTAATTACTTGTTTACGTTTAATTTTACGTTGAACGTTTTTTAATTTTGTGATTATCAAAACGAAAGATGTGAAAAATAATAGTAATGTTTTTAGCATTATATTTTATCAACAAACTCCCCAATTTGAAGATTACAAAATTTAAAACTCATTAATGTAAAATTATTAGTTAAACAATAATTAGTGAGTTTCATGTCATTTCTCCCTTTTTTTGTAGAATCAAAAAAGACATCGTCGAGATTTTCTAGTTAAATCGACAGAAATGCTTCCCCTTGATGTGTGCTCTCCCTCGTTCGAGGGCACCAAGGAATCGAGCTATGGTTTCTTAGCTACAAAAACGAGTTAGAACAATACAAATATTTCTAACGTGTAACAAGAAGGAAGGAAAAATATGACAAGTGCAAGCAAACATCAAAGCAAAAAAAATACTTCATTCATTTAAGACAATGTGTGTGAAATATGCTTTAAAAACATATTTAATACATAAAGAAAAATCCTAAATAGCCATAGAAGGATTTTGACTTGCTTGCGATACAAAAGGATTTGATGATTATTTGAAGGCATATTACGAGATTAGTTAGTTGGAGAGTTTAGAGCGGAGGCGGTTGTGGAAGGGGTAATTCCTTTGAACTCTAGGGTGGATGAGGACGATGAGGAGGAATTCAATCCAATTGATATCCTCACTTAAATCAAAGAATTGTTTTTGGGTGAAGATGCAGCAAGGGCAATACCCAACATGGCTTTTGACTTGGTTGATGTTGAGGGTGTGTGGTAAGTTTGGAGAGTAAGGTGATGAGGGAATGATTGGATTTTGTTGATGAGATGCATGCCGATAAGAGGTTAAGATAGAGGTCTATTAGTTGCTTAATGTCATCACTAGGTTTTCTCTATTTGGAGATAGAGGTGGTGTGTGTTGAGTTTGGTTGTTACTTTGAGGTGGAGCTTGAGTGTGAGCAATAATGTGAGTTGATGGGTGAGATGGGAAGTGGAGGAGGGAGACAACTTGTGGTGATGTGGGAGTGTCCTTAATGTAAGGATTTGGTAATTCTTGATTGGGGTGAATTGTTTTCTTGAGATGGTTCATATGAGAGAGTGAGTGTTATGGTATGGTGAAGTTGAATTAAGCACATTGATGTGTAGCAAAGTTTGGTTCTTCCCAAATAGTTTTCACACTTATTTTGGCAACCTTAATGGTTTGGCATGTGGGTTTGTTTAGGAGATGTCATTGTGGGGATGATTGTGAAGATGATAGAATAGGATGTAATTTATAAATGAGAGATGAATATTATATGGAGGAAAGTTTAAATTAGACACATGAACCTTAAAGGATTACATCCTTGAGTGTGAGCAATATGTGAGTTGATGGGTGAGATGGGAAGTGGAGGATGTGAGACAACTTGTGGTGATGTAGGAGTGTCTTTAATGTAAGGATTTGGTAATGTTTGATTAGGATGATTGTTTTCTTGATATGGTTCATGATGAGGAGTGAGTGGTTTTGGTATTGGTGAAGTTGTATTGAGCATATTTGATGTGTTGCAAAGGTTTGGTTTCTTCCTCCAAATGGGTTTCACATTCATTTTGGCAACCTTTGATGGTTTGGATGTGGGTTTGTTAGGAGATGTCATTGGTGGGGATGATTGTGATGATGATGAATGAGAATGTAGAGCAAAGAAAAGAAAAATATGACAAGATGTAGTATTTTCCATGTTTGCCTAGGCCGGTCCCCTTAAAAAGAAAAGAAAAATATGTATATGACAAGATGTAGGACAAAACTATTTCACATAATTTTAGCATATACTCATATATGAATTGAGAACCAAAAAAAAATGAAGAACATATATAAAATAGTAACAAGATATGATGCACAAAGAATTTTTCTTGTCAAGAGGGCTAAGTTAAGAATGAACTAAACTTATGTGCAAGTACTAGTGTGTGCCTAAATGCGACAAATGTGGAGTAGCGATTATTTCGACACCAAGACATGCAAAACCTAAGAAATAATCCAAATGCTCCTTGATTTAATTTTGTTCAACCAAGATTGTTGAAAAATATATATTAGATTATATACTTTTCACAACAAGTAAGGCAATCATTATGCATATGTGAAAAATGTTTTTAGCATATCTTAACAATATATGAAACTTGATTTTTATGTGCTCCTAGTTGTGAGAAGAACTTTTTAGAAAATAATAGATTGGGATTATTGTATATATGTATAATGAGATATGCATTGAGATAGAAGAATTAGTAGAAGTTTGTTTATAAACTTTTCCCAATCTTGTGTTTTTGTGTGAAATAGAAGCCTAGACTCAGAAAAGAAAAAAAATTGTCAGTGGGTGGTCCCCTTAAAGTCTGGGCGGTCCCCTTAAAATTAAGGGGGCCGCCATCTGTTTGAAAAAATTTCTCAGGATTTTTGTCAAACAATTTTTTTTGATGATTTCTTTATTATGCCGAAAACTTAATCGATTTGTTCCATCATTCCTAGGCCTAGACGTAAGTAGTTAAATGGCTCACGTTTAAGTGGTTTAGTTAGGATATCGGCTATGTTGTCTTCCGATGTGACCTTTTCTATAGAGATATTTCCTTTTTGAACATTATCGCGAAGGAAGTGATGACGAATCTCAATGTGTTTTGTTCGTGAGTGTTGAACGGGATTCTTACTTAAGTCTATAGCCCCTTTGTTATCACACATTATTGGAATGTCGTCTAACCTAACGCCATAGTCTATGAGAGCTTGCTTCATCCATAGAGCTTGTTGACATGCCTTTCAGGCGTTTATGTATTCTGCTTTGGTTGTGGAGATGGCAAAAGCGGTTTGCTTAGTTGAAAACCACGATGTTAGACAACATCCCATAAATGTGCAAACACCACTAGTGCTCTTGCGATCCACGTAATCTCCCGCATGATCCGAATCCGCATACACTATTGTTTCTATGCCGGATCCCTTAGGATACCATAATCCTAAATGCGTAGTGCCTTTAATGTATCAGAAGATACGTTTAACCGCTTCTAGGTGAGAGGTTTTGGGATCCTCTTGAAAGCGTGCACAAAGGCAAACACTAAACATGATATAGGGTCTACTTGCCGTTAAGTATAATAAACTACCTATCATTCCTGTATATTTGGAATTATCTATGGACTCACCTTCTTCGTCTCTCGTGAGTTTGGTTTTTGTAGACATAGGGGTTTTTATTGGCTTAGAGTCTTCTAGTCCAAATTTCTTAAGCATTTCCTTAATATATTTTGATTGATTAAAAAATATCATCATCTAATTGTTTTATTTGTAATCCTAAGCAAAAATTTAGTTTCCTCATCATACTCATTTCAAACTCATCATGCATGATCTTGGCAAAGTCATCACACATTTCTTGACAAGTTGATCCGAATATAATGTCATCAACATATATTTGGACAATAATGAGGTTGGAGTCTTTCTTTTTAGTGAAGAGTGTGTTATCTACCATTCCCATGGAGTAATCATGTTTAATAAAAAAGTCTTTTAATTGATCATACCAAGCTTTTGGGGCTTGTTTTAGACCATAAAGAGCTTTCTTAAGTCTATAGACATAATTAGGTTTTGCGAAGTCAATGAATCCCGAAGGTTGTGCCACGTAAACCTCCTCATTGATAAAACCGTTAAGGAATGCACTCTTCACATCCATTTGGTATAACTTAAAGTCTAGTGCGCAAGCATAAGCTAAAAGTATTCTTATGGACTCTAGTCTAGCTACGGGTGCATATGTTTCGTCATAATCAATTCCTTCTTGTTGATTATAACCTTGGGCGACTAACCTAGCTTTGTTTCTAGTTACGACGCCATTTTCATCGAGTTTATTTCTATATACCCATTTTGTTCCTATAATGGTCATATCCATGGGATTTGGGACTAGTTCCCAAACATCATTTGTTTTAAATTGGTTTAGTTCCTCTTGCATGGCCATTACCCAATTTTCATCTTTTAATGCCTCATTTATATTTTTAGGTTCTATTGTTGAAATAAAGCAAAAGAAATTGCTTTTGTCTTGAGCTTGCGACCTAAGAGTTCTTTGATTTAGATTACCAATAACGTTTTCTAGGGGATGAGTTTTAGATTCTTTAATATTTACAATTTGATTATTTTCTAATGAAATGTCTTCAAGATCATTGCCTATGGGTTTTGTTTTACTAACCTCAATAGCTTCTTCTTCGACTAACTCATCATCTTCCAATGGTGATGTTTTAGGCGGGGGAGGAGTTTCATCGAAAGTTACATTCAACGACTCTTCAACTTTCATTGTTTGTTTGTTAAGTATTATGTAAGCTTTACTATTTTGCGAATATCCTAGGAAAACACCTTCGTACGACTTTGGGTCGAACTTGGTGAGGTAATCTTTTGTATTAAGAATAAAGCATTTACTTCCGAATACTCTAAAATAGTTAAGGTTTGGTTTCCTACCTCTTAACAACTCGTATGGAGTTTTTCCTAAAATACGTCTAATGGAAACTCTATTAATTATATAGGTTGACGTATCGACCGCATTACACCAAAATTTTTGAGGAATGGATTGTTCGTTTAAACTTAGGTTCTACTCTTTTCTTGTAGGTGTGCGATTTTTCCTTCTTACTATCCCTATGTATTTGTGGGAGTACGAGAGCGGAAATAATTGTCGAGATATCCCATTTAAATCACAATAGTTTCCGAATTGTACTTCATTATCAAATTCCCGACCATGATCCGTTCTAATTGATACAATGGAACATCCTAATTTGTTTTGGATCATTTTGCTAAATACTTCGAATTTTTCAAAGGGCCTCGGTTTTATTTGCTAAAAATCTAGTCCATGTGAATCGAGAATAGTCATCTACGATTACTAAGGTATATTTGCTCAACAAAGAGCTGAAGCTAAGAGAAACAAGCCAATGACTCCTGCTTAACAAAAGGCTTACATGTCAACTTACATAAAGAACCAAGAAGGAGGTTACTCTATCAAGGAATTGAAGTCACTTTCCTTTAAGCAGGTTAAATAAATCTTTAAAACTACCATGTGGAGGGTAAAATCTTTTATGCCTATGGATTCTGAGTTGGAGGATAAGAGACTAAAAAGAGTAGGTTAAGAAGGTTTAGAAGAGCCTACTAAAAGACAAAATATTAGAGAAGCTTCAGGTTCAGTTCAAGAACAATCAGATGAAGAACCAAAAGCAGATGAACTATCTCAAGAACAGCTACAGCAATTGATGATTATAGTTCCAGAAGAAGGAATGAATGTTGAAGCTCTGCAAACCAAGTACCCAATCATTGACTGGGAAGTCTACTCTAAAGACACTATAAAGTTTTGGAAAATCATCATAGTAGGAAATTACACAAAGGTATATCAGGTTTTTAAAGATATGCTCAAGAATTTTGACAGGAATGATCTAGTCAAACTATGGAGTTTAGTTCATGAAAGATGTAGGAACCCGATTAATACTTCACTTCATATAATCATAACACAAATCGGAACTAGAAACTAGAAAAGAGATAAAGGTTTAGAGAGAGAGAGAGGAGTGAGAGATGAGAGAAAAAAAGATTTTAGAATTTAGATATTTGTGATTTCTTAGATATTTTCTTATGAAAATATCTATATATATATCCCTACGACGCGTGGGATATTTAACTAGGACCCGGGCTCGGGTTTTGTTTGGGATTAAACCCGAAACATATACAATATTAGATTATCTATCGAGCCCGATTCCCGATAATATTTTATTACAACATTAACTAATTAAAGACCGAAGCTCCATCGTAGAGTGACCGAGCTTCCTTGTTTGACTCAATAAATTGAGGCTAACAATCTCCCCCGAAGTGAGGTCTTGAACACGGGAACGAGCTTCCTTTATTGACTCAATAAAATTGAGGCTAACAATCTCCCCCGAAGTGAGTTCATTGATGACACTCCTTTATGAGATCAGTGAGATTGCTTTTGTCGTTTAAGCTCGAGTGTTCTTGGTCTTTGTCTTCGTTGTAAGCTTGTTCCTTCATGCTTTGTGATCTTGACTTTGAGCCTTTGTCATTGTCTTTATCGTCTTTGCCATCTTGCGATCTTGTGTCTTTGACCAACATGCTCATACTTTTGCATTATCTTGAAAGCTTCAAATCAGAGTTTGCGGAAGTCTTTGTCTTTAAATCTTGAGCTTTCTAGATAGTATGTCTTCGTAGATTGAGCATTTGAATGGGATTGAGGTTGCCGTTACCACCGTTTGACCTGCAGGTTTACGTTAGTGATAAACGAGAAAATTGATTTGAAAATCAATCGACGTGTCACTCGTTAAAGAGTTTTTGTAACACATCGAGAGTGTCATGTTTTTATCAAAATTCATCAACCGTCAATTCATTTACTGGACCAAATCGATATCCAGTTGTCACAAGTTTGATTCATATAGAATCTCGCAAGTCACCTACCGCAGTGCTGTTTGATGATGACACTGGAAGGATTTCCATTCGTCATTGTGAATACTAAAGAGTATCACTCTGAATGTTCTGGCAAATATCACAATGATATTGCGTAGGACTCTTGATAACAGCTTGTGAACCTGATGATGTTCAACAAGTGTTTGAAATGGAATGTGTCCTAACGAGATTTTGATTGATCTCTTGGCTCTAGACTCGATTAGTGCATTTTGGTTTTAGTACTCAGAGGCTGGAGCAGTTTGCCACCTATTCAATATCAACAATCTCGGAGTGAGATGTCAATAGATAACGTGTGTATCTCCGTAACAAATGAGACAAGTTTCTGTTGAGAGAAACTGATTCGTTTGCGGTATATATATAAAATAACTCAAATGCAAATTCTAACCGAATGCCCTTAACCAAGGGAAAAGGTCAAAATCTACACAA
>BQNB010040782.1:0-47170 GCA_026074375.1 Tanacetum coccineum
CACAAATCTTATCAGTATTAACACTCAACAACCTCGCATTCAACCTACGATACGCACCATTAACAACCCTCACAACCCCACCAATTTGCGAAAACCGTCTCCAACTCCTCTTGATCCACCCTCAACTTATGCTTACTCTCAATCATCCCAATCTCACCTACATAGTTATCAATCACCTTACGCAAAGTATGTAGTCAATATACATCATATTTGCAACTTACTAACTGTGTGCCAATCAATTATAAGATATCTCAAATCCTAAGCACAATATTTCATAAAAACAGTAACAAAGTTCAATTGTCGTTATGAAAATGTCATTGTTACCTTACATAAATTGGCATTAAAAACTCCGGAAACAACGGTCTATGCGGCAATGGCAATGCTAATACCTGCAAACATAATAAAAAAGTCATTTCTTAATACAAACTGTAAATAACAAATTTAAAAGAAAAGATAATAATAAAAATGGATGAACTAACAGTGAGATAATCATCTGGTTTTTTAATAGCAATAGGAACAATCACTGATTTCGATTCATTTTCGCTTTCTTCAACAACAGAACACACTTTCGGATCCCGACCCTCTAAAAACTTTTGATCATTTAGATTATTGTTTGATGAGGACAATGAGTAATACTTTGGTTATTATTTAGTTCGTGGATCGAGCATAGATTTAGGAAGTCGACTCCTAATTGGCTCGATTGTATGAATGATCTAGTGGATTTGATTCGAGTTTATAAGAAATAAATGATGAATTTGAAACCCTTTGTATACCTCATATGAGAGAAGACATCAATAGACTATTAATAATTGTAAACCTTAAAGTGCCTGCTCATCTGCAATCAATTTTTTTTACAACTTTCAAAGCTTGGATTACTCCTCTTGAAGCCTCCACATTAATGAGGAGGACTCAATCTTTATATATAATAGAAGATTCAATGTTTCATGATCACGCGCAATCAAAGAAGTATAAGACATGTTGTATTATAAACACTTTTTCTGCATAGCAAGAGATCAATTCTAGTCGCTTATTTTAACAAACTTACTTTTATTTATTTTTCTCAAAAATTAATACTCCCCCCGTCTCATTTTTATTGTTCACATTTCCATTTTGGGATGTCTCAATTTAATTGTCCACAACTAAAAATAGATAAAGAAGCTTAATCAAGTTTACTATATTACTCTTGTTTGAAATTATTATTACAAACATCAAAGAAGACTTTAATTAATTAGCTAAGAGTAAAAATGTCATTTTGCCAAAAAGTAAGAAAGAGAAAGTAGTAATAAATACACTTTTTTTAAACTGTGTGTTTTTTGTCGATGGACAATAATTTTGAGACGAAAAGAGTATCTCTTAAAAAATAAAAATAAAATTAACTAGACAAAAAACACAAAATTTCATATCAAATGCACTTTAAAGAAATCGATGTACTTTAATTAGGTTGTGCGGAGTAACGAATAAACTCACCATTCATTTCGAAAGTCACTCTCAATTTGTTATGCCGGTGGACAAACTCGCGCGCGAGTTGTGGGATTAATGGCGAGTGGCTCACCGAAAGTGAGTGTGTAATTCTGGCCCCACATGTTTTCAAACCGTTTGGTTTATAAAAAAAAATTTAAAACACCCCCTTTTTTACCTATAAATACCCACTACTTCATCCATTTTTATACACAACTCTTCCTAATTATATACAATCTCTCTAAAAAATTAACACTCATTTTTTTTTCCAAATAACATGTCTCAACAAAACACTCCCCGACCCAACAAACGTCAACCAAGAAACCCCAACCGGAGCAATCCGCCGACACCCGAAGGCACGTTTGCGCTCCGAAACCCATCACCGAACACAAACTTGTTACGCCCACAATCATACTATCATCAACCTTACCCAAACCAACCATACCGAAACCCGGCACCGGCACCGCAACAACACGGGTTTTACGGTTACGGGTCACAACCAAACGCTTTTCAGGATTACTCGTACCAACCTTCATCGTTTCCATTTAGCCACCAAGACTACGCGTCACAAACTCAAAACCACATACGGATCAAGTCCATTCTCTGATTAATGCATTTTCGCTCGAAGATTTGTACACGCCTGATTTTTCGGACCCTTCGCAAGATAACACCGGATATTGGCAACCACCCAATCCTTACGAAGCTTCGGCTGAACAAGTCGCGACATCACCAACGAAGAAGAAGAAGGCGACTCGTAACCGCCAAAAAAGGATGGTTCAAAGCGATGATGCACCCCGACAAACTCCGTGGACAATGCAGGAAGAAATTGCGTTGTGTAAAGGTTGGCTTGCTGTTTCTGAAAACAGTAAGCAGGGTAACTCGAGGAAGTCCAGTGGGTTTTGGTGTGAGGTTTTGTCGTACATAGAGAGCAAAACAGGGCAGTACGGTAAACGAACGTACGATATGGTGATAGGAAAATGGAAGACGGTGCGCCCGGCCGTGGTTCGGTTTTGTGGGGTTTACAATAACATCATGCGTATGGGTCCGGAGAGTGGAGCCGGAGACGAAGATTACGTTCAGAAGGCATTGATTCACTATCAAATTGATACCGGCATTCCCTTTAAACTTCGCCATTGTTGGGAGATTTTAAAAGATCATCCAAAATGGCAAGAAATAGCAATTCCAACCTTCAACACAGGGTCTGAGGGAAGTAGCAAGAGGCACAAGTCAACTGGTTCTAGTTCGTTCAACACAGAGTCCGGGGAAGCTAGTATTAATCTGAATACTACTGTTGGCGACAACGATGATGATGATGTGCAGGAAATTCGACGACCACAAGGCAGGGACAAAGCGAAAGCTGCTGGGAAAAAGAGAGGGTCAAAATCATCGGCATCGGCATCGTCAAGCGTAAATGAGGATGCATTGGCTAGGTTGATGGTAACCGAGATGGGTGCTCAGGAGAAAGAAGAACGCTTAGCGTTTTTAGAGATCAAGAGGAGGGAGGTCGAATGTCGGGAACGAGAGATAGAACAACAAGACATGAGGTTCTATCTCCAACCATACGATCACTTGACCGGGGACCAACGGAAGGCAATGGATGAAATAAGGGCAAAGATCAAGGCGAAGTATAACTTGCAGTATTAGTTTACGTTTAAGTTTTTTATTTTTCTATGTATTGTATCGTTTTTATTTTTCTATGTATCGTATCGTTTTTTATTTTTCTATGTATCGTATCGTTTTTATTTTTAATGTATCGTTCAAGTTTTTTAATCTACGAATAAAAGTTTTTATTTAGTTAACGTTTTTATTAATTTCGTCGTTACAAGTAAGAAATAGAAAGTAGTAATAAATATATTTTTCTTAAACTGTGTGTTTTTTGTCGATGGACAATAATTTTGAGACGGAAAAAGTATCTCTTAAAAAATAAAAATAAAATTAACTAGAAAAAAACACAAAATTTCATATCAAATGCACTTAAAAGAAATCGATGTACTTTAATTAAGTTAGCATTATATCAAAAAGATTCATAGGGATTCCAAGACCCAGCATTGGTCCCCCTCCCCCCTCACTATCGGATAACGACATACTCTCGTTAGCATATTCGTTAGGTGCCTTAACTTAAAACTGTTTTACTATATAAAATTAACTTTACAAAAATGTTAATATGTTGTACTTTTTCTTAACGGCAAAAAATTATTATAAAAATAAAAGGCTATTAGTAAAGCGCTAGAAGCCAAAAAGGTACAAATATAATACTAGAAATAAACAATACAATCGAAATCTAGTATCTACTCAAGGCTTTAACTGCAAGGGCAACAGGAATGATGAAAAAACTCTTGCCAATTATGGATAACTAAGACAAAAGAAAAATCCCCACTCACGAAGGCCGAGTCATCGGTTTTCACTCCGGAGCGTTTTTTATGCAACCTCAAACAAGCCTCGAGGAAAAATAAAACGAAAGCAAAAAGCAACCATCAGCCTAAACTATTACTCGTGAGGAGCATATGAGATTTAAGCAAATCTACCCAATTGCAGATAATGTGACCCCTTTGATGAAGCCATGAAAAAGAAGAGAGACGAATGTTGTTGAAAATGTCACTTTTTCTCATCAGGTGCAAACAAAAAGTGACATTGTTACGATACCTCCAAAGCCACCAAAGAGAAGATGTAAAGATAACATACTAGTGAAGAGACTTCTCTTTAACCATGTGCCACGAACTGAATCAAACCTTCAATTGCTCATATGAAGTAAAAGAAGAAAAAGGGATATCACACCAATTACGAGTAAGCGTCCAAATATCCTTAGCAATATCACACTCAAAGAAAATATATCAGAAGATTCCACATTACCATTACAAGAAAAATACGAGATTGTCGGGATGTCAATACCACGAGAAGAAAGATTCAACTTATGAGGCATGTGATCTAAAACCATTCTCCAAGCAAAGATGTTTACCTTTCGAGGGATATTTTTGTCCCATAAAGTCGAATGAGCCAGTGATGGGAGGAGCTTCGAATCAATAATGCAACAAAACTGTGACAACCGACATTTTTCCAAGTTAATATCTAACTATTAACTTGAAATATTTTACTTTGAACATATACGTGCTTGATTTAACTTATAACCGAGAAGTTATATCGCGTACTATGAAAAACAAATTTGAACGTACTCCAACTCTAGATTAAGTTTAGTCTACACATAACTAGCATGTTATCACCATCGTGAGCATATTTTACATGTCATATTCATACAGTTTTAAAACTTTTATGTAACATCCGGTAATTTTCGAAATTTTAAACGACTATTTTACCCTTTGACTTTTTGGGTCTCACTTGACTTTTTGACTTTTGGTCTTTTATTGTCACATAAAAGCGATTACCGCGTAACCGGTAAAATTTTTAGAACATATTTTAAATAATAAATCATATTTATTATTACATTTTTCATGTGCAAGTTATTTTTAACTTATTTGACTTGAAAACGAAAAAGATATATATTAATTCATAGTTGATTTATCAAAAACGAACCACTAAAGCACGTTTTCACGATTCGGACCCTAAAGCAATTTGATGTAAAACGATATTTCAGACAACTTTTTAGTTTTACCCGAGACTTGAAAACAAGCAGAAGAGGGCAAAAACAGCCTCGCAAAGTTTTGAAAACTGCACACAACGGGTACCGACACACAAGAATAATTAAATTTATTTTTAATTATCACTATTTATTTAATAAAAATATTAAATAAAATCATTTAATATTTTACTTATTTAAGCATTGTTGATAACGCGAATATCCGAGTTAAAATTTCATTTTTATTTTAACCGAGTCACTAAATAAATAACGAACATTTTTATAAATGTTATAAAAATAATTATGAAATATTATCAAGTAAATACTCATTTTTATCAGAAAAGTGATTTGGAAAACAATGGCGCAAGTTTCGTATTTTGAATCATCCGATAAGTGGCTCAAACGAGTCCCGAACCAATATTCTATAAAAGTTTCCCAAAAATTGCACCTTTAGTCCCTGTGGAATATTTACACAATTAACCCTATACTATGATACACTTGCCATTTCATTTTATAAGTTTTATATATAAATAAAATTTATAACAAATATTTCATTTTTCAAAAAAAAAACATAATACACACACATTTCCTCTCATGTATATCCGGCGCCCCAAAAATATTCCGGCGAGTTCCACCGCCGCCGGAAAAGTTTTCCGGCGGACTTTTCCGACCGAAACCAAAAATGATCATTATCGCCCGATCTACCCGATCCTCTATGTCACGCGCCTCCACGCGCCTAAACCCACCACCACCACCGACGGCAGCAGCCGCTGCAGACAACACCGCCGACATCAACACTACCCCTGCCGTCATCTCCACCGCCACCCACACCCCGATCTACCCCACCATCACACCGAAACCACCATCCTAACCATCTCAGCCACGCCACCCTAACCACCGCCACCCTCGCGACACCACTGTACAACCACCCCAAAAAGGGTGCGTTTGTTCTTCTTAGCACCAAAAGAGGGTGCGTTTCGTTTTGATAAAACCCACTAAACAGGGTGCGTTTTAGTTTCGGTATTAGCGCCACAAAAGGGTGCGTTGTGGTTTTTATCAAAACGAGTAGGGTGCGTTTTGGTTTGGTTTTGCACCAAGAGGGTGTGTTTGATTTAAGGATAACACCACAAGGAGTGTTTGTTGTCACTGTTTTAGTAAGCCGAATAGGGTGTGTTTGGTTGCTGTTTTAACAGCCGAGAAGGGTGCGTTGGGGGTGATAATAACACAAAGGGGGTGTTTGTTTTGGCAGCCACCACGACCCACAAGGGTGCGTGGGGTGTCGGGTCAAACCACCAACAAAGGGTGCGTTTGGTATAATAGAAACAGCCAAGGGTGCATTCGGTTTGATAATAAAATGGTACAAGGGTGCGTTTGGCTGTATTATCACCAAACGGTTGCGTTTGGTTTAGCATATTAACAGCTAAAGGTTTTCGTTTGGTTTTGTTATAGCGAGTAGGGTGCGTTTGGTTGGGCTGTTAACAGCAATAAGGGGGTGTTTGGGTTGGCAGAAACCCATAAGGGTGTGTTTGGTTTGGCAGAATAGCCATACAAGGGCGTTTGGCTTAGCAGTTTCACGACAAGGGTGCGTTTGGGATAGCAGGAAAACCAATAAGGGTGCGTTTGGGTTAACATAAATCGAATAATAAATACATCGTAATATTTTATAAATCTAAAACCGGATTAAATGGTGGTTTAAATTGGTTAAATAAATGTACTATTTAATAATTTGTCGAGTTAGATATAAATTGAAACGCGTGAGAAATTGCAACACAGATTGATTGAAAAAGGATTTAAGTTATATAGTTTTAAGATTGTATAAATTATAATTATACAATAACCAGATAAACAAACGAAAGTTATACTTTTACAACAACGCAACTAGTTTAGTTAAAAGTCGTAACGAAACACTAAATTATAAAATATTATTTTATAATTCTCGACTGGAAGGTAAAGTCATAACTTTTGTAAAAGCTTTGAAAACATCGTTTATATATTACGAAACTTTAAAACATACGTTTACTTTTATGCAAGAACATTTTATTAATTTAATTGGTGATTTCTGAAAACGTGTCGAATTGTTTTGCTTCAGTTATTTTTCTCACTTTTTATATAATACTTGCAAAGCATTATATACGTCACATTAATCTTTGGATTGTTTGTCTTTGTTATATAATTCACGGTTTGAGTTATATAAGGGTTTATTTTTTTATGTAATATATACAGAATATATTACATACTTTGCGTTTACTTTTCGATTTATTTTAAATTATGGGAAACGTTATATAAACGCGGAAAAGTCCATGATGAAATTTTTTATATAATTTTACTTTGCTTAGTTTATATAAACTTTTATATTTAGTAATGTTTTACTAAAGCTTCTATTATTTTGGAAACCGATAAAAGGGATTAAGTTATATTTTAAAAATATTGTAAAATTGTATTATACAATAACCGGATAAACGAACAAAAACTATACTTTTACAATGAGATAATTATTTTAGACACGACCCGTCGAGGAAACGAAATATAAATTTATAAAATATTATTTTATATTTTATAATTGTCAGCTAGAAGATAACATCATAATTGTTGTAGAAGCTTTACAAACATCGTTTGTTTAAACTATAACTTTAAGACGTGTGTCCACTTTTATGCAAGGACTTCTTATTAACTAAATTGGTGTCTATAATTCACGGTATGAGTTATATAAGGGTTTATTTTTCATATGTAATATATACAGAATATATTACATACTTTGCGTTCACTTTTCAATTTATTTATTTAACCAACCACCAAACTATTACCACTTGGAAATCTAAATCTTTATCAACGTGTCGCGTTGACGTAACCATTCATCGGAAAACCCAAATTCATTATCCTAGGCTAGTGGGACTTAGCCGTTAAGTTAAGCTGCATCTTCTCGGTCAAGCCGTTTCGTCTTCCGTTGTGTTGTGCATATTAGATGCCTATCTGTCAATCGTTCTTCAACATCGATGTGAGTTTATAGCTCCCCTGTTTTTACTGGTTTTACATATATTTTTGGGGTGAGAACATGCTTGTTTACAAATGCATTTGTATGGTTGATTACCTGTTTGGTTTATATACTCATTTATACATCTCGCGAGGAGATACAATACTTGGTTTAGTTTTTGAACGTAAACACATACTATACTTTTATGATTACGGATTAGCTCAGGTTGTATGTTATAAAGTGATTCAATGCTGAGGGTGTCCAGGTGGGGGCATCCGGTGTAGGCACACGTAAAGTAATTCAATGCTGAGGGTGTCCAGGTGGGGGCATCCGGTGTAGGCACACGTAAAATAATTCAATGCTGAGGGTGTCCAGGTGGGGGCATCCGGTGTAGGCACATGTAAAGTAATTCAATGCTGAGGGTGTCCAGGTGGGGACATCCGGTGTAAGCACATGGCTATTATTTCTGTTAGAGCATCAGTTTCATGAGCTTAGAGTAATCGTAATAAATGTTTTATACTCACATGGATATTTACTGTGCCTTGAATAAAGTGGCAATACATACTTGAAACATTTTTCTGATATATATATAAATATCTTACATGCTTTGAACAATTGCGGTTCAACGTTCATACGTACATTTTTGTGACTATTTGGGAAACATACAAGGTTTGAAATGGTCATGCATACTATACAACTATTTGATTTCTACAAATCATACATACATTTTGGAAGGACATTTAAGGATTTAAATGGTCATACACACTTTACAGAACTTTGGTTCAACATTTGTATTTACAAAAACCTATGAACTCACCAACTTTAATGTTGACACTTTTAAGCATGTTTTTCTCAGGTGAATTAGATGCTTGGCCTATTCGATGTGCATTGGAGTCTAAACTGACAAGATTTCATTCATGGATTTCTACATACATACAAGTGATCAAATCTCGTTGTGTTAATTTCAAGCTTTTCATTGTGATGCAATTATGGGACAAACATTATATCAATTTCAAGGAAATCAACGAGATTACTTTTCAAACGACACATTTAGGGGTCGTTCTCTTGTATCTAGCGCTGTGTATTATGAAGTAACGCCCCCAGACATACTTCCGCTGCGACCCATTTTTGGGGGTGTTACAGATTGATATCAGAGCACTGGTTATAGAGAACTAGGTTGCATAATTTACCCTAGACTATAACCGTTTTCACAAACAATGCATCACATCAAACATTTTCAAAGTGCATACACACTATTTGCTTACTTGCTTAGGTTACTTGTTATCTTAAGTGCTTACATGTCATACATATATATATATATAATATATGCTTACATTCTTTTTGCGTATATCGTACACTTATTTATATAAGAGTTAATTATATAAATACTAGAACATTTCTTAAGACATTGTGAGTTGCACAATGGTCTCATCTATACCTCAGACATTGTGAGTTAGACAATGGTCTCATTTTACTTCTTAAGACATTATGAGTTGCACAATGGCCTCATTTCGTTCTCAGACAATGTAAGTTAAACAATGGTTTTTAAGAATAATATTTTCTTCATAATTATATACAATATCGTATTATACGAAGACCCAATATGAGGATAGATATGAATAATTGTCTATGTATAACAAAGCTCGTCACAGTTCTTGTTTACATGAGATTAGTATAAATCAAAGAAATTACAAGTCTTGGTATGGGCGGGACTTGGTAATAGGGTGAATTATAAAAAATCTCTTATTTTTACTCTTCATAAAGACTTTTATCTTATTAATATAATCGAGCACTCATTACACGATCTTAACACTATTGATCTTCCCTTATATTTTTACTCCCCGTCTTCGAAGACGATTTTTGAACACTCGCCCTATCCTTATAGAGCGACATGCAACTTTAGATACCATCCATCACCTTGAAGGTTATAGAGTACGCTATTGCGTCGGGGAATTAATTAAGTAGCATTTTTGTAATCTATTTATTTGAAAGATGGACCCTCTTCATTTTATAATAATTGAAATTGATAAATCATCGAAACCATAAGTTTGTTATCATTCATTATTTACCATAAATTGGGACGCTTCTTTAAGCAAATAATAAATTATAAATGAGTGGCTTAAATAGTATCCGATATGAAGACCGTAGAACTCGAACCCAGATAAATCACCGAAATCCGCTTAAAAAGGTTTAGAAGCACAATCGTGCCTTTACCATTCACACAGAATCTTAAGGCCTCACTTGGAGCAACCTTATCTCATACTTAAGTATTACTGTTGACGTTGCCACGCTTGCGATCGCGAACTAGTTTTGTGGAACCTAACAGACTGTACAAACATGAGTAATGGAGTTGATTCATCCTCGAAATAACCGACGAAGTACCATATTCCGCCGTCAATCGCATAAGCTCTTCCACGAGCTCCTCCCATTTTGTATAAACTTTATTCTGGAATAATGTTTCAAGAAATGTCCCTCCATTCCCGCAATCCCCTCACCAATTTTGTTATAGTATTGAAGTTATGTCGCTACTAGTTGGGTCCTGGAGTCGGTCCAGTGGTACAAAGTACTTTATCCAATAGTAAATGCAACCCGCCCTAAACTATACAAACACCGTTATCTGACGAAAAAGATAGTCGGACTATTCATTTTGGGTCACTAGTACGAAGACTTAGATCATGATACACTCTGGTACTGCCAAGTAAGTTGGATACTTACATCCATAAGCCTCGTTTGATGTAAATCATCGAACATTACAGATCTCAGAAACCAGACTCCGTCCTGGAACATTTAAAACTGTATACAAATATACTCACGCGGACAAACCCTATCTCCTTCGAATGTTTTCACTATTAAGAGACTCTCTTTATAACCGCGGTTTATATCAGTCATAAGATCTGTAATGATATTTTTGAGATACCTATTTTGATGGATTAAATATCCTAGTCAAACCTAGCCGAAATTTTTTGGTATATTGAGAAGTGTCGAAACACCAATTTTTTGCAAATAAATTATTCAGCTTTGTTTAGAACGGATTCGGTACCAAATCTTAAATCTTTTCCTAGTCACGCAATCGGTTAACACAAATCTAATCTCGGGACGAGATTTCTTTAAAGGGTAGGTACTGTAACATCCGGCAATTTTTGGATTTTTAAAATGACTATTTTACCCTTTGACTTTTCGGGTCCGACTTGACTTTTGACTTTTGGTCTTTTACTGTCACGTAAAAGCAATTACCGCATAACCGGTAAAATTTTCGGAACATATTTTAAATAATAAATCATATTTATTATTACATCTCTCACGTGCAAATTCATTTTTAATTTATTTGACTTGAAATGAGAAAATATATGTTATTCCTAAGTTGAATTATCAAAAACGACTCGCTAAATCACACATTTTTCATTATACTGACTCTAAAGCCAATTTTTGAAGTAAACACGACATTCCTGACAACTTTTCAGTTTTGACCGAGACTTGAAAACAGTTTGAAAGTGACTGAAATGCCCTCGCAAGATTTAGAAACGAGAAAATAATTAAATTATATTTAATTAACACTTTTTATTAAATAAAAATATTTAATAAATTAGTCATCATATTAATCGAAAACGTTATGTTGATAACGCGATATACTAGTTAGAAATTTATTTTATGTTTTACTTTCGGACAAGACATAACGGGTTTTTCCAATAGAATAACCAAATATTTTTTATAAAAGTAAAAAAAATATTTGTGAAATTACTATCAAATGAATAAACATTTAGTTCAAAAGCTATTGAAAAACAATGGCGCAAGTTTCAGCGATGAATCATCATAAAGTGGCCTAAGACGATCCGAACCAATAATATAAAAGAAGTTTCCTCCCCAAATTTTATACTGTTAGACCCTGGAGATTGAATTTTTAAAATCCACCCCTAAACTATGAGGGGCTTGCCCTTTTATTATATATATATAATATATATATATATAATGTATATATATATAATAATGACCAGCCGTCATTTTTTTTCAATTTCCATATATAAAACACACACACATGCATCAGCACTCTCTCTCCCTCTCCTATATTTTCCGGCCGTCGGCCACCGCGTCCCACTTATACTACCCAATTTAATAAACCCCAACTACACCCAGGATAAAAAACAAGTAACTAACAATACTTCCCCCACCCGCACCCCTACTTATACCTTAAACAGTATAACCCAACTACCACTCCCAAAAAAAAAATCGAGAAGTTTAATAATACTCACTTTTTTACAACCTAACTAACAGGTACACTACCTAACACTAAAACACGATAACAACAATAAATGCTAAAAACTCCCCAAACACGCTCAACACCAAGCATTATTACCCACAACACTCCGAAGTACCGATACGTATTACCACTCCTATACCCCCCGTCACCCCCAGGGATAACTTAACAGAAATAATTGATATAACCCTAAACCACCAAACGAACACCAGCAAAACTATATACAAAAATATACAGATTACCCAAACAAAACCAGCCTTAACATAACGTTAAAAAGATTTTAATAAATACATTTTAATGAAACAACCGTTACAACATATTTAATAACAACACAAAACCCAACACCAAAAGAAAACCAGAAACGTACCCCACCAACCAAAAATAACCACCACACCACCTAAACTATAAAAAAAAGACAATTTACAACTTCAAGTAAAATAAAATTACCCCTCCAAACTTTTACCACGACAAGCCAACTTAACCTACCCACTTAATACAAAAATACTCCCAATCTAAAAACAATTTAGCAGAAAACCCTCTACATATTCTTTACACAACCACCACAAAACCGATAAAAAAAATGCATACAAACGCACCCCAACCAAAATAAAAAAACATATTATTAACCACACCCACCCAACCCATTTAACATACAACAACCTACCCAATTGATAGGGAATAACACCCTAAACCCCAGTACCGAATTTATAACCCACCAACCACGACCATATTTACAACCCCCACCCGCCACACCCTACATTATAACACCCAAAATTACAACCTCCAATTTACCCCCCCCTACCCATCATACGACCCCCACTCGTTACTATAATATGTCATACCCCCCAAATAATACAAACGACCCTTTTTACCAAAGTTACCACCCAACTATTAAACCATTAAAATGTGGAAGTTAAACTACCACACCCCCAACCAACACCACCCACCCACCACAAAAGTTATCATTACAACCAGACCCATCCACCGCTACATTTCAGACCCGCCCCCCTACACCCCTACACTTCCCACATACAAACGAATTACCCAACTTCTCCCCAAAAACCCGCATAATACCACTACCCACCCCCCCAAACTTTATACTACACACCACCCCCCCAAACCCATTACCCCCCACAAAGTTTTTATAATAAAACTTAAAAAGATAACAGTTCGTTACCCTCCCACGCCCCCACCCCACCACCCCCATTAACTAAATTACCCAACCCGACTAAAACCCTCAAAACCCCAAGACCCCAACAACCAAATCAAACCCCCAACAGAGAGGACCCAAACTACCCAAAACCCCCCATAAAATACTATGCAATTTATAACAAAGGGAACACTCTCACTACACTAAAGCCAAGGAGCTCAATAACCACCTACTTTTTTAAATCTAAATCAAAAGAAGAAAACAAGTTAGTTTAAATACACTCACCGCCCTAACAAAACTTAAGAGAAATAAAAAATAACTATATAAATCCATACACACCCCAAATTAAAATAAAAAAAAGGTTAAATTTACCACCCCCCCTAAAACCCACCCCAAATAAATGAAAAAAATAACCACCTAGTTAGATACACCAACCTTGAATCAAAGAAAACCAACAAAATTACAATAAACCGATGTACACCCTAGAACAACGTTACCAACCCACACACCAACCCCCAACTTACTTTATATAGGACAACAAAAATGGAAGTTTACCTACCAATATCCGGCCAATAAATATACCACAAATTCTACCTTCAAACACCACACCCCCCTTACCCACATTTGAGATAAGAACGGATAATCGTTAAAAACCAACCCCCGTCCCATTTAAAAATAACCTCCAACTACACCCGATAATACATATTTTTAAAAAAATTAAAAACTACCATAAATAGAGTTTACCCTAACCTAAACCAACCACACAATAAAAACATAAAACAACCATAGCATTTACATACCCCAGACACAACCACACAACCCCCATACCCCTAGACACTGTAATTATATATACTAAATAACCACCACAAATATTGTATTAAACCCCCAAGTAGTACCCACCCCACTATTTAACGCCCCTTACAATAACACATCCAAACAACAAACAAATAACCTCTTAACGAACACACCCCTACCCAATGGAGAAAAAAAATCAACACCACCCCCGAAAGAAACTTACAACACCCTCACACTTCATTCAAACTAATGAAAGAAGACTCACCCCCGCCGCAACAACCCACAAAATAACCATAATACCCCCGTTGATGGATATAAACTCCAAAAAATTAACCACATTACCCCCTGAACCCCCACATATATAAAAAATGTAAAGTACCACAAAAAACACCCCCCCCGAATTAGACACCCAACCCCCCCCCACACCCCCCCTACACGCCCACCCCCGCCACCCCCACCCACCACCCTATACCACGACCCACCTTACTTACCCCCTTTTTAAAGAAAATTTATACCCCCAAGATTATTACCGCAACCCAACTTCATATTACCCCCCCCGACTGAACAACCACACCCCACCCGCACCTACCTGCCAAACCCCCACATCATATACCCCCCACTTTACCACTACCATACATACCCCCAACCTTACGAATAAGAAATATATTACCCCCCAAGACTTTTTAAACGAGGTATGATTACCCGAACCCCAAAGCTAACCCAAAATTACCCCTAACTGAGTTGTTTCATACCAAAAGTACCCAACAACACAACACTACCCAATACTACTCTTCAAAAAAGTAAAAAAAATTACAACCACTTAACCCGCACCACCGTGATACGTATTACCAAAGGAGGTAAGGGTAAGTACCCCATTTTACCGCCGTCGTACCCCAGTCTAAACCCAATTTACCAAAATTAAAAATACTACCACCCCCCACACCACACCCACCCACAAAAATACCAAACCCCATTACGAAGCAACAAACACCCGTAACTAAAGTAAGAAAACTATACCCCACCCACCCACAAACCACCCAAAAAATTAAACCTACCTCTTAACAAAAACAATAGTACTTAGAATACATCGTTCACCCACCACCCACACCACTACCAACCCAAAAGTAATATTTACCCCCAGAGAAAAAATAAAAACTATAAGGCCCACAAAGCAAAAAACCCCAAACATTAAAATACCGCAATTACCACGCCACCCCCATACCACTCGCCCCCAGAAAGAAATTTACAACCCACCACACCCCTACTCGCCTACCTTAACTACCTATTTTATACTCCTCCATACCCTATAACTACGTCACCCCCCGGCCACCTCGCCGCCGCCTCCGGAAAACTTATCCTGCGGAATTTTTTCGGCCAAAATCAAAAACAATCCCACCAAGTATCCACCCGATTCCCCACACCACTCGCGGCCACGCGCCGTTTACCCCAATCACCCTCGGCTGCCACAGCCGCCGCCACCACCCCCATCACCACTCCATCATCTCCACACCATCGAGACCATCACCACCTCACCCCGCTGCCAAAAGAACCATCACCCCCACGCCACCAAAACCACCTACACCACCCACAGCTACCGACAGGACGATTGCCACAAAAGAACCGACGCACCACCGCCACCATCATCATCACATCCTCATCATCTCCATCTTCATGCCACCCTCGTCATCATCACCACCACGACGCCACCACCCTCTCATGCATCTCCACAAGGCTGCACCACAGAGGGGCGCGAGTAGGTTTGGTTTTCACCTGAAAGGGTGCGGATGGAATCGGGTCAACAGCAATGGGTAGCTTTATTTTCATAGATTAGGGTGCATTTGGTTTAGTAAGAACGCAGCAGAGTGCGTTTGGATGGCTGTTCAACAACCCTAGGTCGCGTTTGGTTTATAAAGAAACTGATTAGGGTGCGTTTGGTTTATAAAGAAACTGATTAGGGTGCGTTTGGAAACTGAAAAACCAATTAAGGGTGCGTTTTGGGTAACAGATTTAGGGTGCGTTTGGCTATGGTAGAAAAAAACCTAAAGCGCGATTGGTTATGCAGATTCGCACATAAGGTGTGGATTGGTTTGGCAGAAATCCAAACGGGGGTGTTTGGTATAGCATAAAAACGCAAGGGGCGTGTTTGGTTTGACATAATTTTGAAAAAAGGGCGTTTGGAATCTGGGCGATATTTTGCACCAGGTGTGCATAGCGTTTGGGTTTATAAAATATATAATAAAAAACACACGATTGATTGAAAAGTGGATAAACTTTAGATTTGATAAAAAAAGGGAAACATATATAAACTGAAGAGTCATGGCAAAATCAATATAAAATTTTATATTAAGTAATGTAATACAGAAAGCATCTATTATTTTGGAAACCGATAAAAGTGACTAAAGTTATATTTAAAAAAAATAGTAAAAATTGTATTATATACAATAACTGGTTAAAACGAACGAAAACTATACTTTACAAAGAGATCACTATTTATAAGAACCGACCCGTCGAGAAAACGAAATATAAAATTTATAAAATATTATATTTATATTTAAAAATTGTCAGCTATAATATAACATCAAAAATTTTTTTGTTAGTAAAGCTATACAAACATCGTATTGTATAACTATAAACTTTAGACGTGTGTCCACTTTTATGCAAGGACTTCTAATTAACTAAATTGGTGTCGAAATATTTGGTTTAATTATTTACTCACACTTATTATATAATACTTGCAAAGCATTATATACGTCACATTAATCTTTGGATTGTTTGTCTTTGTTATATAATTCACGTATGAGGTTAAATAAGAGGATTATATTTTTCATATGTAACATATAAAAAATATATTACATACTTTGCGTTCACTTTTCAATTTATTTATTTAACCAACCACTAAACTATTACCACTTGGAAATCTAAATCTTTATCAACGTGTCGCGTTGAAGTAACCATTCATCGGAAAACCCAAATTCATTATCCTAGGCTAGTGGGACTTTTAGCCGTTTAAGTTACCCAACATCATCTCGGTCCAAGCGTTTCGTCTTTCCGTTAGAGTTGTGGTATATTAGATGCCTATCTGTCAATCGTCATCAACAACAATCGAGGTGAGTTTGATAGCTCCCATGTTTTTACTCGTTATACATATATTTATGATGTGAGAAACATGCATGTTTACCAATGCATTATATGGGTTAATTACCTTTTTGGTTTATATACTCAATTATACAGTCTCGCGAGGAGATACAATACATGAGTTTTAGCATTTTGAACGTAAACAACAAAACTAATACTTTTATGATTATAGGATTATAGCTCAGTTGTATGTTATACAAGTGATTCAATGCTGATGGAGTCCAGGTGGGGCATCTGTTGTCGGCAACACGTAAAGTAATTCAATGAGAGGGTGTCCCAGGTGGGGGCATCCGTGTAGTCACACGTAAAAAAATTCAATTGCAGATGGTGTCACAGGTGGCGGCATCCGATGTAGGCACATGTACAGTAATTCAATGCTGAGGGTGTCCAGGTAGGACATCCGGTGTAAGCACATTGCTTTTTATTTTTCTGTATAGCGCATCATTTCATGAAGCTTAGTAGTAATACGTAATCATTGGTTTTATACTCACATGGATATTTTACTGTGCTTGAATAAAGTAAGCAATAACAATACTTGAAAACATTTTTCTAATAATATATAAATATCTTACATTCTTTAACAATTGCGGTTCAAACGATCAACGTACATTTTTGTGACTATTTGGGAAACATACAAGGTCTTAAATGGCATGCATCTATCAACTATTTGATTTCACAAAATCTACATACATTTGGCATGACATTTGAAAGATTTAAAATGGTCATAACACACTTTACCAGAACTTTGGTTTAACATATTTGTATTTACAAAAAACCTAATGAACTCACCAACTTTAATGTTAAACACTTTTAAGCATGTTTTTACTCAGTGTGAATTTGATGCTTGGACTATTCATGTGCATTGGAGTCTAAACTAACAAGATTTCATTTATGATTTCTACATACATACAAGTGATCAAAGCCTCTTGTGTTAATTTCAAGCTTTTTTCATTGTGTCAATTTATGGGACAAACAATTTAAATCAATTTCAAGGAAAACAACAAAATACTTTTCAATCGACACATTAGAGGTCGTTCTCTTGTATCAGCGTTGTGGTATAATTAGGTAACAGCCCCCGGACGTAAACTTCCGCTGCGACAATGAATATTGGGTGTTACAGATTGGTAATAAAGAGCACAGTCTATAGAGAACTAGGTTCTTATATTACCCCTATACCTATAGCTGATTTCGCAAATATTGCATCACAGCAAACATTTTCAAAGTGCATACACGCTACTTGCTTACTTGCTTACATTACTTGTTGCATTAAGTGCTTACATGGCATACATATATATAATAATATAATATGCATTGCATCTTTTGCGTAATCGCAACGTTTATCTTATATAAAGTTATTTATAAAAATACTAGAGCTTTCCTTAAGACATTGTGAGTTGTGCATGGATCTCATTTATAACTCAGACATTGAAGTTACACAATGGTCTCTAAGGATATTAATGTTCTATCTAACTTTATACAATATCCTGTATTACACGTAGGCATTCATAATTTTTGTTTACATGGAATTATGTATGAATCTCGTATTAACCAAGCCTTGTAATGGGCGGGAACCTAGTAATAAGAGAATGATATGAATAATTGCCATGACTTAACAAAGCTCGTTTCACCAGTTCTGTTATACAAGGGAGTTTATTTATAAACTAAGTAATACAATTCTTTGTATAGCGGAGACTTAATAATAGGGATAAATATGATAATTGCTATGTTTGACTCGTTCATAAAGACTTTACCTATTTACTCTAATCGAGCACTCATTACCGATCTTGAAACTATGTGATTTCCCTTATAGTTTTACTCCCGTCAAAAAGACGAGTTTGGAACACTCGTCCTATACTCATTAGAGCACATGCATCGTCATGTCATCCATCACCTTGAAGGTTATGTGAGTACGCGCATTGCATCGGGAATTATTAAGTAGGATGATTTGTAATCTATTTATTTTAAAGGATTGGGACGCTCTTCAATAAATAATTAAATTGTAAATCATCAAACATAAGTATATTCAAATCAATATTTACATAAATTGGGACGCTTCTTTAAGCAAATAATAAATTATAATGAGTGGGCATAATAGTATCCGATAGAGACTATTTGAAACTCGAACCCATAATCACCGAAAATCCCGTTAAAAAAGGTTTAGAAGCACAATCGTGCCTTACCACTCAGCAAAATCTTAAGGCCTCACTTGGAGCTACCTTATCTCATACTTAAGTTATTACTTTTGACGATGCCCCAATCCATGCGAGATAGCGAACTGTTGTGGAACTAATAACAGAACGTGTTTACCACATTTAGTTAAAAGGAGTTTGAATCATCCTCGAAATAACTACTGAGTACCATAATCCGCCGTCTATCGCATAAAGCTCTTTCACGAGCTTCCTCCCATTGTTAAACTTCATTTCTGGGAAAATTGTTTCTAGAAATGTCCTCATTCCCGGCTTCCCATCAACATTTGATAATAGTATTGAAGTATGGCCCTGCTGTTGGGTCCGTGGAGCGGTCCCAAATGGAAACAAACTTTATCCAATAGGTCTGCAGAACACCCTTAAACTAGACAAACACCTATCGACGAAAGAGAATAGACGAACTATACATTTTGGGTCACTAGTACGAAGACTTAAGGTCATGATACACTCTGGTACTTAGCCAAAGTAAGTTGGATACTTACATCCATAAGCCTCGTTTGCTTAAATCATCGAACATTACATATATCAAAAGAGACTCTGCTTGTAACATTTTAAACTGAAAAACAAGAGTATACTCAACGCGACTACACTTTCTCCTTCGATGATTTTCACTATTAAGAGACTTTCTTTATAAACGCGGTTTATATCTGCATAAATCTGAATTATATTATGGAGATACCTATTTTTGATGGATTTGTTTCTCGAAATGTCCTCATTCTCTGCATCCCATCACCATTTGTTATAGTATTGACGTTATGGTCGTTGCTGTTGGGTCCTGGAGCGGTCCCGACTGATACAACTTTATCCAATAGGTTATGCAACTCCCCTTAAACGAGATAAAAACCTATCGACGAAACCGATAGTTGGACTATTCATTTCGGGCCACTAATAGGAAGACTTAGGTCGCGATACATCCTAGTACTGCCAAGTAAGTTGGGTACTTACATACATAAGCCACGTTGATGTGAATCATCGAGCATTACAGATGGTAGAAACGAGACTCCGTCCTCGGACATTTAGAAACTTATACAAACATACTCACGTGACTACACTTTCTTTTTGATGATTTCACTATTAAGAGATTTTTACACGGTTATATCAATCATAAGATCTATAATGATATATTTTTTTTGATACCCATGTTAATGGATTAAATATCCTGGTCAAACTTAGCCAAAATTTTTGGTATATTGAGAATTGTCGAACCATCAAAATTTTTGCTGAATGAAGTTATCATCGTCTTGTTTAGAACTGGTTTATTAAATCTTAAATATTTTCCTGGTCACACAATCGGTTACCACAAAATTAAATCTTGGGACGAGATTTCTTTAAGGGGTAGGTACTGTAACATCCGAGAATTTTCGGAATTTTTAAAGGAGATATAAATTATTCCTAGGTTGATCTATCAAAGACGAGCAGCTAAATCACGTTTTCATTATTCGGACTCTAAAGCAATTTGATGTAAAACGATATTCATGACAACTTTTTAGTTTTGACCGAGACCCGAAAACAGTCAGAAGGTGATTGAAATGCCCTCGCAAGATTTAGAAACGAGAAAATAATTAAATTATATTTAATTTACACTTTTTATTAAATAAAAATATTTAATAAATTGGTCATCATTTTATTCAGTAACGTTTGTTGATAACGCAAATATACCGGTTAAAATTTTATTTCTATTTTTACTTTTGAACGAGGCGTAACCGGTTTACCAAATAAATAACGAACATTTTTATAAATGTTATAAAAATGTTTATGAGATATTATCAAATAAATACTCGTTTTTATCGGAAAAATGATTTGGAAAACAATGGCGCGAGTTTCGTGACTCGAATCAACCGTTAACTAGTTCAAACGGGTCCCGAATCGATAGTTATAAAAACTATATTAAAAAGCTACAAAACTCACCACCCAACAATCTTGAACTTTGTCTCAATTATTAAAGGTTTAGTATAAATTAATAAAAAAAACTTTTATATTTTCTTTCATTTTCCTTAAGATAATCATACAAACAAACATATCATATCCATCTCTTCGCTCTCAAAAATTTCCGGACCACCCCCTCCCTTCCTCAGCAGCCACCGACGCCGGCCACACCACGCCGCACCGCCGGAAAACTTTTCCGCGCACTTTTCGGCCCGATTCCAAAAATGGTTCTCACCAACGGATCTACCCGATCCCTCATGTCACGCGCCACCACTCGCCACCCCGCTGTCTCCATGCCACCACCTCTTAACGCCACTGTCACGCACCCCTCTTTCACATCGTCACCCCCCCATCATCCCCACGAAGCCCACCAGACCCACACCGTCATCTTCATCCTCATAACTTCACCATCTCCATCTTCGTCATCACACAGCCGCACCCACAGTGGTCGTGTGGTTTTCTCCGCCGCACCAGTAATAAAAGGGTGGGTTTGTTTCTTGAATGGCACACAATGGTGCGTTTGTTGTTTACACCGGGTTGGGTGCGTGTGGTTGTTGCAAGTATCTCAGCCACAAGGTCGTTTGTTTGGTTGGCTGCGAAACAGCGATGGGGGGTGTCGGGGATTGTGTTGGCACGGAAATGGGTGCGTCTCGTTTCATGTTTACCCATAATAAGGGTACGTCGGGTTTGGTCATAACCACCTCAAGGGTGCGTTGGGATGGGTGGTCAGACCACTCAGAAAAGGGTGTCTCGCTGGTGGTTCGCAGCATGGGCTGCATTTGGTTTATGTGGGAATCTAATTTAGGGTGCGTTTCGGTTATGGCATAATAACAATAGGGTGCGTTTGGTGTAGTCACAGCCACAAGGGGTGTTTGTTTCTGGTTATTAACACCGAGTAGGGTGCGTTTGGTTGGGCAAGAAATCGCACAAGGGTGCGTTTGGTTTAGTAGGAACCGCACAAGGGTGCGTTTGGCTTAACAGCCACCACCAAGGGGTGCGTTTGGTTGTTCAAAACTGTGTAAAGGGGTGTTTGGGGTTGCAGAAAAACCGTAGGGTGCGTTTGGTATAGCAGAAACACTCAAGGGGCGTGTTTGATTTGGCAGCTTCGTCTTAAGGGTGCGTTGGTTCAATATAAACGATGAATAATACCGTATGTACTGAGAAAGGTTCTAAAAATATTAAAACCGGATATATATAAAGGTGGTTAAATGGTTAAATAAATGTAATAATTATTATATTGTTTAGTTTAGAATTATATTTTTTAAAAAATATATATTTAAAGCACGAGGATATTGCAACACGGTTTGTTTGAAAAGTGGAAAAACACTGGATTTTTTATAAATATGGAAAACGTTATATAAACGGGGAAAGTCATGATGAAATTTATATAATTTTCTATATATATTTATGATTCATAAAAACTGTTATTACACTTTAGAAACGATAAAATCACTAAATTTATATTTTAAATAATATTCGAAAATATAACTATACGATAATTTGAGCAACGACGGCAAACGATACTCTTTTACAAAAGTGTCAACTTTTTTGGACACGACCCGTCGAAGAAAAAAAATATATAAATTTATAAAAATATTATTTTTTTTTATAATTGTCGGCTAGAAGATAACATTAATTCATTATAGTATAAAAGCTTTACTAAAATCGTTTAATTAATTGGTAATCTGAAATAGTACGATTTCGTTTACATATGACTTTTGTTTAGTTAATGATGATTTCAAAATGGTCTAACTAATGTGGTTTAATTTGTTACTCACATTAGTATTTTAATACATACAAAGCATTATATACGTCGCATAAATCTTTGGACTGTTTGGCTTCGTTATATAATTCACGGTATGAGTTATATAAGGGTTTATATTTTTCATATGTAACATATACAGAATATATTGCATACTTTGCATTCACTTTTCAATTTATTTATTTAACCAACCACCACAACTATTTACTCCCACTTGCGAAATCTAAATCTTTTTAACGCCATGTCGCGGTTGACGTACCATTCATCGGAAGACCCAAATATTCATTATCCTACGGCTAGTGGGTTCTTAGCGTTAAGTTAAGCTGCATCTTCTCGGTCAAGCCGTTTCGTCTTCCGTTGTGTTGTGCATATTAGATGCCTATCTGTCAATCGTTCTTCAACATCGAGGTGAGTTTATAGCTCCCCTGTTTTTACTCGTTTTACATATATTTTGGGGTGAGAACATGCTTGTTACAAATGCATTATATTTTTTTTATTTTTTTTTTTTTTTTTTTTTTTTTTTCGGTTGATTACCTGTTTGGTTTATATATTC
The DNA here is from genome assembly GCA_026074375.1 of Tanacetum coccineum. Classification (NCBI taxonomy): domain Eukaryota; kingdom Viridiplantae; phylum Streptophyta; class Magnoliopsida; order Asterales; family Asteraceae; genus Tanacetum; species Tanacetum coccineum. Next base: position 23,781 of record BQNB010040782.1, read on the forward strand.
ATTTATACATCTCGCGAGGAGATAAAATACTTGGTTTAGTTTTTGAACGTAAACGCATACTATACTTTTATGATTACGGATTAGCTCAGGTTGTATGTTATAAAGTGATTCAATGCTGAGGGTGTCCAGGTGGGGGCATCCGGTGTAGGCACACGTAAAGTAATTCAATGCTGAGGGTGTCCAGGTGGGGGCATCCGGTGTAGGAACACGTAAAATAATTCAATCTTGAGGGTGTCCAGGTGGGGGCTTAGGTGTAGGGCACATGTAAAAGTATTCAATGCTGAGGGTGTCCAGGTGGGGACATCCGGTGTAAGCACATGGCCATTATTTCTGTTAGCGCATCAGTTTCATGAGCTTAGAGTAATCGTAATCATTGTTTTATTAACTTCACACATGGATATTTACTGTGCCTTGAATAAAGTGGCAATACATACTTGAAACATTTTTCTGATATATATATAAATATCTTACATGCTTTGAACAATTGCGGTTCAACGTTCATACGTACATTTTTGTGACTATTTGGGAAACATACAAGGTTTGAAATGGTCATGCATACTATACAACTATTTGATTTCTACAATCATAATTCATTTGGAAAGGACATTTAGGAATTTAATGGTTCATACTAAACTTTACAGAAAACTTCTTGGTTTTTTACATTTGTATTTACAATAAACCTATGAACTCACCAACATTTATGTTGTCATTTTTAAGCTTGTTTTTCTCGGGTGAATATAGATGCTTGGAATTATTCGATGTGCTTTGGAGTCTAAATGACAAGATTTATTCAATGGATTTCTACATACATACAAGTGATCAAATCTTGTTGTGTTAATTTTCAAGCTTTTCATTTTGATGCAATTATGGGACAAACATTATATCAATTTCAAGGAAATCACGAGATTACACTTTTCAACCGACACATTTAGAGGTCGTTTACTATTTATCTAGCGTTGTGGTATTATGAAGTAAAACGCCCCCGGACACATTTCCGCTGCGGACACGAATTTTGGGGGTTTTCAACACATCTTCCAAAGTTAGTTTTCCGTTCTAAATTTTACCTTTTCTAGTTATTTTTATCTCCTTTAGAACTGGCCTGGAAAAATTTAACAAATCCTCCATTAATTAATCTTGATAATTTATGAGATTGGACTGTATCCAGTTTTATACCTTGAGCATATCATGTCAAAATTTACTTTATCTTTTAATGCAACTTGTGGAACCACCTGCCAAATAATACACATGAGACATTAGATTCTATTGGGGGACCCAAGCCTTTACTGACTTGAGGACTGCCTGCTGGATTACAACATTGTCAAGTTGCTTACAATGTATGATCCACTGGTTTTTGGAGACATGGTCATAAACAATTACCTGTTGGTCTCCAAACCCAGCATGTGTGGAACTTACCAACATTAACCTTTGTTCAAACAGCACTTGTCACTCTATTTCCCTTAGCAGTATTAACCAAAAATTTATCTTAGCAGTATTAACTTTGTTTATTCAATTTCTGTTTTTAAGTGCTGTTTGTTGGTAAAGAGGTCTCTAGTTAGTAAATGTGACTTTTGAAAGGCATTTGGTCTAGGTTGATTTGCAACATTCACAAAGGGTTTAGGTGTAGTAGTATTAAATAGGGCACTCTGCTGTTTTAACTGGTGTTGCTGCTCTTGAAGAGCTTTGCCTAGCAGCACTAATTGGTATTATGCCAGACTTAGTCTAAAACTACTGTTCGGCCATAAAATTCCTTTCTGAGTTTTTAGAGAAATTTTGATAATTAGTCCTCTTAGCATTATTCTAAAACTGGTCTAACTTCCCTTTGACCAGTCCCCTTTTGCACATTGTTCATTACAGGTTTTTGTACCATCTTTTTATCATGAAAATCACAGTCTTTAATTAGATGGTTAAAACTCCCACACACAAAACAAGCTTTCTTTGTAGTCTGAAACCCAACTCCTAATTTTTGAGTTTTTATTTCATTCCATTTTGTTTTTCGGTTATACCTTGGATTTTGACTAATTTTCCTAGGTTGGATTATCGTTCTCAAGGTTTGTGTGTGCATTCAAATTTTAATGTCATTCCTTCGGGGCTAATCCTCATCACAATCAAAAAACTTATCTTCAATTATTGGGGCATCAAAAGTTTTCTTAATCTCATTAGAGGAGTTTTCACAAACACTCTTATTGGCCCTTAATCCATAGCCATTAAATTCAGGCTGTTGAAACTCCTCAAGACCAGAGTTGGATAAATCAATAGTTAGGGGGGGTGCAAATAGTCTTGTAGGTGGAGGTGGAACAACATTATAACTGTCAAAACCTACACCTTTTCTACTGTTATCAGATATTTGACTCCCTATCAATTTATCTAAGCTCTTAGAAGCATTTTCAAAATTGTCAATTTTAATCTAATTGCTCTCTTTTTCTTTCTTAAGTTTTTCTATCTGTATATTAAGAGCATTGATTTCTGAGTCTTTGAATGAGGCATCTCTTTTTAAAACAGCAATTTGGTCACAAAACACTCAGATTATTCTTGCTAGAAGAAGTCGTTCTTTACAGAAGCTAGGACCTCTTTTTAGTAAGCTAAGATCAAAACTAGATTATTAAAACTCTATTCTTAAATTATCATACTGAGTTTGAATAGTTTCAAAGGTTTTAAGACATGTGTTAGAACAAGTTTTGTCATTAAGTACCTCTGAGTCTGAGAAAGCCATAAGAGCCATGTTGGTAGGAACTTCCTCATCTGTCATAAAGCTCCAATACAAAAACCCAAGCTCATTAATTTGCCACCATTGCTTTGGAAGATGGTCTTCCATCATCACAGTCTTCTTATAGTTTCTTGATTCCTTGTTTGTTATCCTGGTTCTGGAAAATTTCATTTTCTTGCAAAATGCCCCTTCTTTTGACTGTTAACATTGTTACTTTTGTCTTGTCATTACCAGCCTAATATCACTTCCATTAATGTAAGCTTCTTTCTAGTCTTCTGAAAGAACCTCTTAGCCCGTCATACTTAGCAGTGTCAATTGCCACTTCAAATCCATTTCCTCTAGATCATCCTCATGGATTTGTTCTAGGTCCTTTCATGCATTAAGTTGAGTCCCATTTGGTGGTTGGCCAGTAATGCATAGATAGTTGCATCAGTTTAAGTTAGCAGTGTTATCTATGAGTACTTGTAGTAGTAACAGGTGGCGTGCTGTACTAACTTGAATTTTATCAGTTTTAACTTCATTGGTACTGACTGGGAGATGATCACAAATGCCATATCTGCGAGCTTGAGTTTGAGCCTTGATGTTACAATTCTTTTGACCTCTTGTTACAACATTCTTGAAATTGTTTGTAGAGATCATCAAAGTCTCATTGTGTCAGATCTGGTTTATTCCTCCAGACGAACAACAATGATGTGTTCCATTCAGCAGGCAGATCTTCTCAATAATTTTTAGTTGAGATCCCTTGAGTGATGTTTTCAACCCAGGATGGCCAATTGGCTTAACATTTTTTTTGAAGCCGGTTAAAGATAGAGTCAAGAGGACTCTGGCTAGGAGCATTGAATTTCTCATACTTCTGCTTCAGAAGTTCTTTGTGTCGCGTCTTTGTGGCTCATTACACAAATCTTGCTTGTATGGCTTCAAACAATATATTAGCATCATTGTATTCGACTGGAATGTAAATAAATGTTATTGGGGATGTGCCATCTGCAACATGCTTCTCTTGCTTTTACACTCATTCTTCTTCTGGGCAGTCTTCTCTTCATTGGTACAGGACATGGTATTGTGATGTAGATGGTACATCTGCATTTGCTGTTGTTCGAGCTACAGGATTGAAAGAATTGCCATTCTCTATTGACAATCCCATAGAGCATTGTCTTGTACTTGAAGTATTGTCTCTTTCTTAACTTCACATCTCATAGTAACCCTGTTGAGAAGGGGAAAAATTTGGAAACAACATTGTTTTAGGGCAGTTTCTAAATCATCTCTTAGTGTGAATAAAGAGTTCTTCTTGATTGATCTTCTAGATTAGGTTTTCGAACACAAGCTCTGATACACTTGTTGATCCCTTTATAACAAGTTCCTTTGATTAGCTTGTTTAGTTTAATTATGTTAGATATAGTCTAATACAAACTATGATAGGGAAACCTTGTTAGTATATATAAAAGATTTTGCGAATCTAACCTTTTTAACACAGAGTACAATAAAATAATGTAACTGTACACAAGATCTTTATCTTAAATCACTAATATTTGAATGTTTCACAAAAACAACTATATGTTATTTCCTGTAATAGCATATGAGCTTTTCTATTTAACTCTAACATATGTCGTAGGGTTCCTTTTATACACTAAGGAAACCCTAATTAGGCTTACAAAAAGCGTATAATGTTAAAATTTTTTTTGGGGGGCAATATCTTTTCCTAATTTATCTCCATGCTTATCATAAGAGCAGTACTAAATATATAGACTAAACATATAAAGCTATTAAACTAACTGTACTAAATATACTGGCTGATGTACTAAATTAAACTAGCAGCACTAATTAACTTTTTTTTGGATTATTTTATAAGTTCTTCAAACTACAACACAATCTTAAACCAGCTAGTACTAACTTCCAAAGCTTGCAGTAGTAAACTCAGAAGCCTTCAATTCCCAACAAGAATTTACTATATGATTTAGAGATTGGGTGCGTTGTGTTTGCCCTTGAGATCTGGAGACATTATATTATGAGACAAGTGTGTCATCTATACAGATCATAAGCGTCTTTAGTATATCTTTAGTCAGAAAGAGTTAAGTTGGTCTGCGTCGCTGGTTAGAGTTGTTTAGTGATTATGACTGTGAAATTCACTACCATCCTAGTAAGGCGAATGTGGTGGCTGATGCCCTAAGTAGGAAGGAAAGAGTAAAGCTCAAGAGAGTTAGAGCTATGAATATGATCCTTCAGTCGAGTATCAAGGATAGGATACTGGCGGCTTAGAAGGAGGCTATGGATGAGTTTGCAGGATTGCAGAGATGTAGATGAGATGTAGAAAAGGAGAAGTGATGGAAACTTTGTTATACCTAGATCGATATGGGTACCTTTGAGGGTGAGGTGAGATACCCTATTAATGGATGAAGCCATAAGTCTAAGTACTCTAACAACCTAGAGCTGATATGTGTATTATGATTTGAGAGATAGGTATTGGTGGCCTAGAATGAAAAAGGATATAGTTGAGTATGTTAGTAAATGTTTGACTTGTTTGAAGGTTAAGGCTGAGCATCAAAGGCCATCTGGCTTGCTCCAGCAACCTGAGATTCCCGTAGGAATATAGGAAGGTTAGCTTATGGTGTTTTGTGACTCCCCTCCCCTCACCCCCCACCACACACCCAAGTTGCATAGGACTTAGTGTGGGCATGACATAATATGGGTTATTTTGGAATGACTGACTTATGTCTGCTTATTTTCATACCTTTTGCGTGAGGATTATAAGTTTGATAGGTTGGCTTGATTGTATTTGAATGAGATAGTTTGATAGACATGGTGTGCCAGATCATAGATTTTATCGGATCGTGATAGTCGGTTAACATTCTAGGTTTTGGCTAGTCATCACACAAGGAGGCACTTAGGAATTCGTTTAGATATAAGTAGGCTTATCCCCTCAGACCGATGGTCAAAGTGAGCGTACAATTCAGACTTTGGAAGACATGTTTAGAGAAGCAAATACCCTCATTGATATTCTAGATATAATCGAAAACTCACAACACGGCTGATGTACGCTCTCAGCTATGTCTTCCCCCCCCCCCCCCCCCCCCCCCTTGCGGGGTAGATAGCCGTGTGAATTGTCAATTGACGCTCACTTAACCCTTTGACCATCGTGTCTGACCCTGGGATAAGCGGTAATATCTCAACACGTAAAACACCATCACCAATATAATCCTATCCCCCTACCCCATCATATATCCCATACCCACCCCCCACCACCCCCCAACCAAACAACCCCACCCCCCCCCCCCCCCCTCCCCACCACCCCCCCCCCCCCCCCCCCCCCCCCCCACACACACCCCCCTTGCATACCTGTTCATCCTTGACTTGAAGAGGAAAGCTGGATGTTCATCTTCCGTTGGTTGAGTTTTCATATAAAAATAGTTATCGTTTTAGTGTGAGATGTGCTCCGTTTGAGGCATTGTATATGGTAGAAAGTGTCGTTCGCCAATTTTGTGGGTTGAGGTTGGAGAAGGTCAGTTGATTTTAGGAACATGAGTTAGTGGTAAGGAGACTACTTAGAAGGATCTCGAGATTAAGGATAGATGAAGGTTGCGCATGTGATCGTCAGAAAAGTTATGATGATAAGAGGAGGAAGCTGTAGAGTTTAGTGTAGGGATAATGGTCTTGCAAAAAGTGTACGCCTTAGAAAGGTTGTGTGGTACGCTCTTTAGGACGAAAGGGAAGTTAGCATCTAGGTTTGTTAGATCATTTGGAGATTATTGAGAAAGTAGGGCCTAGTGGACTATTTCGTGTTAGATTTTGCCTGAGAATTGAATGGTGTTTTGAACACATTCTATCGTGTCGAACCTTATGATGTGTTTAGCTGATCCAACACTGAAAGTGCCTTTGGATGGAGATTCGAGTTGATGCTAAGTTAAAATTTTGTGGAAGAGCGCTGTAGGAAATTTTAGAAAGGAGCTGTTTAAGAGTTGAAAGCGTTAGTAGGATTGCCAATCGTCAGGTTCGTGGAATTCGAAACGTGGTCCTCAGAATTAAAGTTGGGGAACGTGAGGATCAAATGAATTGAAGTATCCTATTTGTTTTAGTAATGTTAGTATTTGAATCTTTGGGGGAGAAATTCTATATATGGGGGGGGGGGGGGGTAGAATGTAACCTTTGCCCTTTTTGTGTTCTGAATATTTCATTAGTAGTCCTTTGACTATTTGACTTTTGTCAGTTTATTCAGATTTGTACCGTGTTGACGGTGATGAATAATCATTTTGGAAGGTATTATTGTGTTATGTGTATTCCGGGTGGTTTGACCCGTGAATTTTGAGAAATGCCAAAAAACGAGTCTGACACGTCCGTTAATGTCCAAATTGAGTTTTGATGGAATGTAATAAGTGAAAAATATAGTCGTTGTGGACCGCTATTTGGGTTACTTTAGGTTAAATAGAAAAGTATTTTAAACGTTGAATAAAAATGCCTTATAACTTTGGGGTAAATTTTACGGTTGATTTTTACGAGCATTTAAGTGATCCCGACACGAAAAGAAAGGCCCGAGACCACTTAGGATCCCTTGGCCGGTTATGGGAAGTGTAGGGAACAAAATGGCTAAATTTTAGCAAGTGTGTCCCAAGGTGTACACATATATTCCCACCACTAGGCACTTTCCTCACAATTTCATTTCATTTCAAAAAATAAAACACACACTTTAGTGTTTGCTGTGGTCGCGTCTCCGAACAAGCAAACAAGTAAAAACCATAATTTTCCACTTTGATACGGAGAAGTGTTATTCTGGGTGATACGAGTGTTTGGGTATTCACGTATAAACAAACTTTGGTTTGTCAGGTTCGTGTTAATCTACACATTTAAAGATTTTTCTTGTAAGTTTTTCAAATTTAGAATTTTGTTTTGTTCCTTTTGGGTTTATTTTGATGCTATGATGTTAGTTGTACAAGTTTGATCGTTATGAAATTTGATTTTTGAAAGTGAAATGAATAACAAAAGGGGTTTTTTGGTTCGTGATATAGTAAAAAAAAGGAAAAAATGGCGATTTGTAGGTTTGTTGTTCGTTGTGGTTCGTAATGGTTTGAATAATATATGATACTTGATGCTTATTTTTGATAGTAGCTTGTATAGCTTATTCCGGAAACTTATTTTAATGCTTTTCTTGGCTTATTTGGGCTTATATGCCAGCTGTACTTTCTCAAAATCACTAGGAAAGGGTTTTGGAATTATTTTAGTGTTATGGTCATATGTTGTGGACTGTTTTTGAGATTATGGTAGTATCCAGAAAGCGGATTACGATAGTTAATAGCTTAGTTTCAAGGCTCTATATACGTAATTTTGGGTTTATGGACTCAGCCCCAATATGTCTATTTGAAGTAGCGCTTTATTGCGAGGGCTTATTGTGGTCCGGATTATTCTCTACATTATAAGTTATATACTTATATATGTAAATGGACCTAGGTTTTGGATATTTGTAATGCTTCTTCTTTGCTACCTGAGAAAGATGTTTATACTGTTAGCTTTGGTCGATATGCGGAAACAGACTTGCGTTTGGATCTCATATGGAACTGTTTCTCTACTCAACAGTTTATTTATTATTGATTTTATGGCTCGTTTTTGGAGATTATTTAAAGATTGTGATTATGGAGACAATTGATATTGCTTATTTGATGTGTAGGGGAGTTTTTCAAACAAAAAATGGTGTGTGTTCTCTATCATATTTCTCACAATGCTTACACATTTGGATGGTAACTTGTTCGTGCTTCAATGGTGTTGACGAAGTCATCTTCTTGACAAATTAGCATCGGTGTTGTGATTTTTAGATAGGTGCTCAATTGCTCAAAATTTGTCATGATCACTAGTATGTGTATCATAGATGATTGAGGATTTTGTCAAGAGGTGCCTAGGTCTACTTTTTTTTACAGATTCTATATATAAGTTCAATGTACGTGGATAGTTGCAGACATAAGACTACAGTTTGGGAGATTCAACTTCTTCATCAAATTCGTTATACTCAGTTTTCTTCATCAGTGATCACTACATAGAGCCTACAGAGTTCGAGATTCAAGAGATGGTAAACATATTGGTTTCAGGGGAAGCTTATTGTTTAAATGTTTAACCATCTACATGCACCACTGAAGGGGAAGTGTTTACAAGTTGCATATCTACAAGAAGTCGCCTATAGATGATTTCAAAAAAGGAAGAAGACTATCAGAGATTATGATTTGTAACCTTATTATGTGTGTGACCATTATTCTCTCCGAAGATCTTTAAGTCAAGGGGTCTGAATTGGCAAACTAGAAGAATAAGGATTTTTTTATACATGGAGATTGTTTTGTATATCAACAGGGGAAGATTTTGTTGGTGATTCTGAGATTTGATGATTACAAAACTAAATATGCAAAATTGAAGAAAGATGAAACAACAAGGACTTAATGTGAAATATTAAGTTAGCTTCCTATGTAAGCTAGGTTTTCTTGTAAACCCTTTATATAAGGTATTAGGGCGTCTGGTTTATGCATCCATCATAGTTAGATCTCTCCAATGAGAGTCTAATAGTTAGTTAGATTATATTTAATATCGCGTATTAGTTAGTTTTGCCCCAAGGATCATTTGGACCTTGGGGTAATAGATTTATAATAGAATGCTTGAGTTAGTAAAAAACCTTGTTTGATAAATATTGCCTTCTAGAATATTCCGATGTGCTATTCAATTATTATCTAATTATAAAACAATCCTTGTTTGGGCAAAACGATTCTCAACAATACAGATGTAAATTTCAGAATAGAAACAAAGTATATGGTGACTGAATTATAAAATGACATACAATAAAATTTAGATTTTAATAATATGGAAATTCATACAAAATAAAAATTTTTGAAATCACGAAAAATGTGCTTTTCCTTGTCTGCGGGCCTCTAAAGCAGGTCCAGGAGGAGCATTAATAGGAATTACGTTTTCGTTTTTTGGAAAAAATTAGATAAATCGTATCTTTTGATTCCCAATATTCATGTAGAAATTCACAAACACATATTTTGCAAGTATTTGACACAAACAAACAACATCAAATAAAGCATGCATAGAAATTAACCACAAATCATCACACAATCAATTTAAGTTCCTAATAACCATAAATAATCTTCCCTACACTTATTTGATGCAAAGTACTTTTAATCACTAATGAGACGAAGTCAAAAGCAAAATAAAGCATGATTACATATCAAATCAATCATGCAACGATTTAAAATAAAAACTAGCATGAAAACAACCTAAAACAAAATTAAGATAAATAAGCAAGTAATGAAACATGCTAGGGTTTCATCCTGAGAAGCGTGCGTTTTTGTTCGAGTCACGAAGCCTGACTTTACCCTCATTTAATGGTTTAAAAGAGAGGTTTTCCCTACATAAGATAGATTAAGTGCAGTATGATGGTAGTCGATACACATCTTTTTGGTGGAGGTTATGCCAGTGGGATGATGGTGGTAAGTGAAGGTTCATAAAAGAGCCTACTATCGTTTTATCCTAAAAACTATAAGACTAATGGGTTGATGGTTGGGCAGTGCCTCTTGTGTTCTCCTGTTTATCTGTCTAAGGATGGAATAAGTAGGTAAGGGTTGAGGCTCCGGATCATCGCACATAGGAACTTCTTAAAACTAAGAGAAAGGTTATGAGTTATAAGTATTCAATTTTAAATACCTCTTAGTTGTGTTTGGTTCAAGGTTTCTACCTCCATCGGGGGTGATATATCTCTTCTACTTCTTATGGGTATGTAAAGGGCTGATGTGTATTAATCTAATGATGGAGGGGTCTTAAGATTTAAAGTTTTATGTTTTCAAACCTTGGTCTTGTTGTTCGCGGTACTCATGCTCGGCTAAATCCTCCTAATTTGTTTCCTTAGGTAGTGACTAAGGCTCAATTTCTATCAATTCATTAACTATGGTATTATGGCTAGGGAGTTTCATAAGATTTCAGTAGAACTTTGTCAATTTCCTAAGAGCCTCACTAAAAAGATTCAATCCTAAGTGCGAAGGTCGATCATAAAAATTTCAACTTCTAGGATAAAGCTCATATGGTGGCATAGGTTTCCTAAGTAGGGTAGTTTTGTTGGTGTTGATTGGGATGGTGGCTTCGAGGTGGAAAGTGGTTGTTGTATTGTTGATTCGCGTTCCCCATGATAGAGTATGGAAAGAGTCAACAGATTATTTTACGAATACAAAAACAAAAATGAAATAAACTAAGCAGAGCTACATAATAAAACAAAATATCTCACGTAACTAAGAATTAGTGAGTAGACTAAGCTAAATAGATACGTAACCTTGGACTACTTTTACCGACGGGTCTGGCACTAAAAACTTGATGCGGAATTTTGCAAAACCACAAAAGTTTTACAATCCTCCTAGCAGTGAACCTAACATGTAGTGTAGTATAGGTAAGTCCGGGGGATTGATCGTTCTCTAGGGGAATAGTGAGGTAGGCTCGAAGTGTATGTCGCCTAAATCTAAAGGTTGAGGGATGACTATTTTTGGTCTTTTATATTTTTATGAAGCTAAGCAGGACATCAGTTTGAGATGGTGTTTTTAATATATTCTAATAATACTGCCTACTTATGTAAATAAGAAATTAACTACTACAAATTAAACAATGTTAATAAAAGTTTATTTATTAGACGAAATTCCCCCTGTATGTACATTGTGCTTAACTAGCTAAATAAATTATTGATGGCGGTTTATGATTAATATGGCTCGGTTAAGCGTTTGGTTAAGCGTTCACATCCCCTCTCCCTTCTACACCTATGGCCAATGTCTATGAGGTTGCTCAATCGAACATGAATACAAGCATTAAGATTTCCACTATCATGCATAATTTGACCTATGTGACCTTAGGTTGCCAAGTATCACTAATTACCCTAGAGGTTGCTCTTTTGACTAATTAACACACAGTCACATACAAATTGCCAATTAACTTGTCCATGCTTAGGTTTCTAAGTCATGTCTCTTAGAGGTCTTTAGGTTGCTAAATGACCAAGAATAAACCGATCACACGTTAAGGTTGCCTAATCATGCAAACTAGTTTATTACAAATCAATCAATCGATTATAGTGTGAAAGCATATGGTTCTTCGATCAAACATGCATAATAAACATCAATAATCATCAACTAACACAAATACGCAATCAATCTCAGGGATTATAACATCTAAGCAAACACTAGATGGATTAACCAAGCATACTTAATAGATAATTGAAATCATAATCAACAAAAGGAATTGAAGATATGATTTAAAAGTGATAATCAAACCATTACAAGATGTTTATAGATTGAATTATACCCTCTAAGTTGCTAGAAAAACACCTATCCAAACCCTAGAATCGGACTTAGGGTTTGGGGCCTGATAAAAATAAAGTTATGATGTTGTATTTATAGGCATAACCTAAACCGACCTTCTTGACGCCATCACTAAAACCACAACATCATCACGGCATCAGTTCCTACAAGGGTTGTAGATTTTCTCGTTCTAAACGCGTGGGCTGTTGGATCGTCGAAATCCGATTTCGTATGAAGGAGTTATGATCAAAACAATATCTGGTACTTCGCGCGCACATTGAATGGTCATCTTTATCTAGAATCTTCTAGGGTTTCTTTAGGTCGGCTACGTTATGACGCCGTCTCTAAATCTCTGACGCCGTCACTAGAAAGATCGCGATGGCATCGCTTTATGCTTGCGACGCCGTCTCCACGTTCTATAAGAAATATTTCTTCATGGATTTGGTGTAGGTCCGTAATCTTATCCGTTTCTTCTCCAAATGAGACCAAGTCACGTGTATTTCCTCCAAAATGCCTTCCAAATGCAAAATACCTGAAAAGAAATGATTAAGTACCTATTTTGGGCATAAACACACGATTTAGGGGGTTAAACGGCCCAGAAGAATGTATAAATTGGCACCTCGTCAAATACTCCTACACTTGGGATTTGCTTGTCTTTAAGCAAATGGGCTTTTCTACCTAGACAATAGCAGTATGTACTAGTACCTCACATAAGTGTTTGGGGATTCTCTCTTTCACTCGGGTGTATAATAAATTATAACCTAATGGGGAAACGGAAAATCAACACTCATTACCTGTCATAGCATATAAATTACCATAGGCTTGATAAAGGATCAAATCTCCACCGCTTAGGCACAAGTATTATTCATTACTATCTAAGAGGTCTTTTAAAGGGTTGTGGGGTGTAGGTGTTAGAAAACATATAATAAAAACAGAAATAGATAGAATATATTTGGGTGGCTTTGGGTGAATTTGGAGTGGAAGGGTTAGCTAATTATTTATACGAATACACGCTGGTTTGGTTGCTAAGCCAAGACTCAGACAAAGATATACAAACTCTACACAACTCTACATCAATCTTTTTTTTCTTGACTCTATGATAAACATAAACATAAGCAAATGGCAGCCCGTACATTTTTTTACATCTTTTTATATACAATTTTTTTGTACACTTTTGCCTTGCCATTGCTTAAACATATAATACATCATGGGGGTTAATAGATACACCCCTACACTTGAACTTTTACATACTCGATTATTTACAATCTAACTAATGACCCGTATTGAGGTGGATCAAAATAACAAGGAGATCATTTGACAAACATATGGGGGTATTAACTTAACTTTTCTTCCCTATTTTTCCACGAAATAAATACTACCATGAATCTCAATTGTCCCAAAACTGTATTTACAAGGATAAGGACTTAGCAACCGTGTACTCAAATAATTAACTTGGGTTAAAATAATAATGTACTAATGGTGAGTACATACAAGGTAGGCTAAGGCGATTTGGGTGTAACGATTGGTTTAAGGGTTAACAATGCTCTTCATTAATAGTCCGGCTTAACCAGAAAATTACGAGAACCGTGAAAAAGGATAGGCTTAGAGGGTTGTACTAGGGGTATCTTGCACTGATAATGAGTGCATGGCAAGGGTGTAGGATAGTTATATGATCGGCGTGACCATCATAACAATTACAGGTTTAAAACATGGGTTAATCCTAGTGCCTCTTATTTAGAAAATCCTAATACTCACTATGCGGTCTCGAAATGCATCACAAAAACAAGTTCTAGAATTTAATATACTACCGGTACACTCATACAATTTAATACCGATCTCAATGCTGTAGAAAAGGCGACAAAACCACATATACACATCCGTAACGACGGAATAGATACACATGATTGCTCATTCCTTAACTCGAGAAAGCTAAAGGTATAAACTATCTTGGGTATCAATAATAGATACCCGAATTCCTATAGATCTAAAGGCGAACCTCACATTTTGGGGTGGAATTCTGAGGGTTTTTATGCTAGTCATATACATTCCTATCCATGAGACGCTATTAATACTTGGTTTTTGTCGGTATGTGTCATAAAAAAATTTAAATTTGGGTCAAAATTACCTTTTTATGCTATGTTTTGATATATTACCCATCATTTCAAGGAGCAAAGCAAATGGAAAATAAAAACAGGCATATGCTTTTAGATATCCATAGAAAAAAACTATAGTTCTCCAATGAGGGTCTAAGATAGTTAGTAGCTAGACGGACTAATGTGAGTCGAATAGTACACCCCCCCCCATAGTTAGTTGAGTATAGCCCCAGTTTTTGTTGGGCTATTACGGAACGTTCAAAAAGAAAACCTTGTGATAACTTTGACTGTGTTCTTATAATTCCGCTGTGCATATTCAATCATTGTTATTGTTCATCCTTGATTATATAAAGATTCATCAATCTTGAGCTTAAACGATTCTCAACTAGTGGTTTCAGACGCAGGTTGCTCTTGATATCTAGGATTCGTACAAGGTTTTTGATCGTGTATTGGTGAAGAAACATGAAGCAGAATTAGTGACAGCAAAAGTGGCGCTAAAAGAGGCGTCGTTTGGATTAAGTTATAAAAAGTTTTCATGATTTCTAGGCTGATTTGAATCATTTTTGCTGCTGTGAAGTATTCGTGTACAGAAGGTTATATATGTTTCATGATCATTATTTATTGACAGCAGCATGTTAGGGTTTGTTGTAGTTTGAGAGTCACACAGCAGGTTACGCACGTCATGAACGGATGTTGTTTCGGGTTTTTACAGCAGATTCAAAAGAAGCATCAGGTTTGATTGTTTATCTTGTTTCTATAAGGAAATTTCAGTTAGACATGGTTTATGGGATTGCGTGGATTATGGAAGCTGATATGATTATTTGAGAATGATATTTGCTATGATGAGAAAATCCCTAACTTTTAGGGATTGAATTTTTAGTTCCCATAATTATTTCTGGTTTAAGGTTTTTGTGCTGCTCGTTGTAAAATAATGTTACTACTATTGGGCATGTTTGTGGTTTACCCCAATTTGTCGATACCAACTGTAGCAGCAATCGATGATTTGTGTTTGATATTTATATTGGTTATTTATGGGATCTGCTATGGTGCGACTTCGTGGGATGATTTATGATAGTAGCGTTAGTGCTGCTATGTATAAAGAAGTTAAAGCTACCAGGTTCGTTTCATGTTTGAATGTTAATGCTGCTCGCTATTCATTTGTGTGCTAAGGAAATCAGTAGTTGATACAGAAGTGATTTGGTATAAGGCTACAAGGAAAGTGATTTGTTGATAAGAAAAGTATATTTGTTTCCTTGTGCGTGTGGGTTCACAGAAATTGAAATTATAACAGCAGTTTTGAATTAAAGATTTAGTGGGCAATAGTTATGGAAAGCAGATTTGTTTTTCAAAAGGGCAGATTTAGAGGTATTAAACTAATTTTGATTAGGACTTGCTATAAATCATTTTAGTAACTGCTGTTCATAAATTTTGTGGATAGAGTATATCAATGGGTTAGGTTATGTGTGTAGTAGCATGGATCTCATTCACATTGGTTGGCCTTGAATCCAAAAAATTTTTACTTGGTCTGGATTGTGGTACCATTCGGATGATATGATGGGCCTATATAAAGAGATTAATTATGGCTAACAAATACAGTTTAATTGCTGATATGTTTTTGAGTATACTTGTTATTGATGCTTATGTTTGTTAAAGCTGCTCAGCTTATAATGATCGTCCAAGTAGATATTTATATATATTATTAATGTGCTTTAATGAGGTTAGTGGGCCGTTATTATGTTTATGCTGCCAAATAGGAAAGTTTCTGCTGCTCGAAATAGTTAAATTTGTTAGCATGAAGATTATCGGACAGTACTGTTTTTGGTACTTGTTTGGTTTTCGGATAGGATTTGGATCTCGGACAGAAACTATTTTCAAATAGTTATTTTCTTATGATTTATGGCTCTCGTTTTTTTTGGGATTATTTGAGATGTGAATACAAAGACAATTGGATATTGTTATATGATATTTGTAGTTGGGTTTCACAGGTGCGTGTCTTATCATATCTTTAAGTATAGTTTTGCACGCTATAACTTTAAAGATAACTTGTTCGTGCTTATAATGGTGTGACGAAGACTTGTCAAAATCTAGCAAAGGTGTGTGATTTTTCTTATGGTGCTCAATGCTCACATTTGCTATCACTTAGTATGTCCTTCATAAATATGAGGATTTGTTAAGAGGTTGTGTCTACTATATTTACAGATTTATTTTATAAGTTCGACGTCACTTGGATAGTGCAAGAACTAAGACCACAAGTTTTCGGGAGATTCAACTTTTCATTCAAATTCGTTATGATAGTTTTATTCATCTGTGATCACTACATAGGTTCCTACAAAGGTTCGAGATTCAAGAGATGGTAAAAAATATTGGTTTTAGGGAAGCTTATTGATTAAATGTTTAACCATCTACATGCACCACTTGAGGGGAAGTGTTTCGTTACTACTGCTAGTCATTTATTACTACTACTAGTTTGTGTTTCTACTGCTCAGAGTCATTTTTCGCATTATGCTTCATGGAGGGTACTTTGAGTCATTGGAAGGATGGATTGGTAGTGTGGTATATGATTTGTAGTTGTTATGATCCAAGTTGCATATCTACAAGAAGACCCCTATTAGATGATTACAAAAAGGGGAAGAAGATTACAGGTTTATTGATTTGCAGCTTATTTATGTGTGGTGACATGTTCAAGGAGATCTTGATTTTGTTTCATTCAGGGAGATGATTACATCTCAACTTCAGGGGAAGCTTTGGCTTTATGATGAACGTTCATACACGTTTTTATTTGTTTTTTGTCGTCATCAAATAGGGGAAAGATTGTTGTGATTCTTGATTTGATGAGGACAAGTGAATACTAAGAAATGAAACAAAGGACCTAAATGCAAAGAAGGAATTCTTACAAGATGAGATTTTGAAGATATCAGAAGACCTCTTAAAGAAGATAAAGTTACAGAAGATTTTCTTAAAGTTTAAGAAATATATTGTTTGTTTTATTCTTTTTTTTGAAGCCTTGAATATCTTATATATAAAAGAGATATCAGGCATATGGTTTTAGATATCCATCGAAAACTTGAGTTCTCACAATAGAGTTTAGATTGGCTAGATAGCTAGTCGATGATGATAGTAGAATAGTACACCATAGGTTAGTGGTGTAGCCCCAAGTTATAGATTGGGTAATAGGGAACGTTTCAAAAGAGAAACCTTGTGATAACTTTGATTGTGTTCTTATAATTCCGTTGTGCATATTCAATCATTGTTATTGTTCATCCTAGATATATAAAGATCTAACCCATCTTGAGAAATTCAAATTAAGGTTATCCAAAACATAGAAGTCACGTTATATATATCTATTAACTTCATCCTAAAATGTAGCTTCTGATTAGTTGTCTAAGTGTGTTTAGCAAGATCAAACATTTTAGTGCGCGTTCAGATCTGAATCTGGGTACTATTGAGTTGGGAATTTATTTGAGGCATTTGCACACGTGAATAGATTTTGGGGAATATGAGGTAGTTAGTAAACACCTAATTGTACATAGGTGATTTATTTGAGAATTTATTAGGTTCGATAGATAAGGTTTGAAAGTTAGAAAAGTGATACTAAAATTCTGCATTTTCGGGTAAAATGTAGTTAAGTAGACTTATGAGTAAATGAGATGGTTAAAGTCGGGCATGGTATCGGGGTAACCCATGAAGGTATGTAAACCCCTTAGACATCCATCATATGATTGTTGTATGAACTTAAGCATTTGGCTTAGTCGCGTGTAACATGTTTATATTTTATTGTGTAGTTTTGTGCTAGGAAATTTAGGAAGCTGCGTTGAGCATCAGGTGAGTTTCATAGTCCCTCTTTTTACATTGTTTTTAAATTGGGATATAAATGATGCAAATGGTTTTGAAATGTTTTAATTGCTGTGATTATGTGGTTTAATTGATGCATGGACATTTATGTGGCTATTATATGATATGTACTAAATGTTTATGTGTTGTTAGATCGGAGGGTAACGTTCCTACCCATTACTGTGTGATTCCGATCGGAGGATAAAGTTTCTACCCAATACTGTGTGATTCCGATCGGAGGGTACCCATTTTAGTGTGATATTTTGGTGTGACTTGGATCGTGGGACACGTTCCGCCCTGATTGTGGTTGTTTTGTACGTATGCATGTTGGCCTGTATAATAGCTAGCCTAACTGTCCTGTCATGTTCTGTTTTATTAATCATAGTAATTGATTGAAAGTTTAAATTGTGTGTCGTAAACCTATGACTCTCACCAACCTTTGTGTTGACATTTTTAAGCATCATTTTCAGGTGAGCCTCGTGAGGATATTGAAGTTAGGAAGCGTGGCTAGTGAGACCGTTGCATGCGGAGTTTAACTCCTAGCTTCTGTTTTATTTATTTTATTTTATTTTTCCTTCGCTCTTTGATTTGTTGAACTATATGTTTAGGTTGTTTGAGATTATTGCATATGTCTTTGTATTGGCGTGACACTTAACTTCAATACAAGACGCCGTATGTTTTGTTATGCTCGTTTGGGTATTTTCATGATATTTTGTGTCCATGCCTTGGTTTCTTTTATGCATTGTAGTTCTCTATATAGACACCATTGTGTTGTAATGATATCCATTCTCGTTACGCCTCGTGTTTCCGCCTTGGTGGGGTGTGACATGACCTTAGGTTGCCAAGTATCACTCATTAGTCTAGAGGTTGCTCTTTTGACTAACTAATACACACTTACACACAAATCGCCAATTAACTTGTCCATGATTAGGTTTCTAAGTCACGTCTCTTAAATGCCTTTAGGTTGCTAAATGACCAAGAATAAACCGATTACACATTAAGGTTGCCTAATCATGCAATACTAGTTTATTACAAATCAATCAATCGACTATAGTATGTACACGTATGGATCTTCGATCAAACATGCATTATAAACATCAATAATCATCAACTAACACAAATGTACAAACAATCTTAGGAATTAAAACATCTAAGCAAACACAATAAAGATCTAGCCTAACATACTTAAAGAAGAATAAGCAAGGACAAGATCAACACATGTAATTAAGGGTTTAATCCTGATATGAATAAATGGAGAAACCCAGAATTACAAGATGTTTAAGATATGATTTAGACTCCTAAAGCTGCTGGAAAAACACCCCCTAAACCCCAGAATCAGACTTAGGGTTTAGGGCTTGGAAAAAACGAAGTTATGAGTTTTCTATATATAAAGTATTCTGAGTCGGTGATTGTGACGGCGTCACCACTAAAGTGTGACGGCCTCAGCCCAACGTTTTCACTAATTTGTAGATCTTCTCGTCCCGGTCGCGTGGCAATTTGAAGCGCAAGGACTTGAGGTGTAGTAGCCTTGTTTGGTAAGCCTTTTTCATACTCAATAAGTAGAGTATGTAATTCACCAATTATCTTTTCCATGTTATGCATAACAAAGTCATTAGTGAGGCCATTAAGAATTAAGCCAACATTAATGTCTTGAGGGAGAACATAAGCAAGGCATTTCGATTGTTACAAATAACTCTTCATCTTTAGAACATATGAGCTAACGTATTTTGACGGCGTCACTACTAAAGTGTGACGGCCTCAACCCGACATTTTCACTAATTTGTAGATCTTCTCGTCCCGATCGCGTGGCCACTTGAATCGCAAGGACTCGAGGTGTAGCAGCCTTGTTTGGTAAGCCTTTTTCATACTCAATAAGCAGAGCATGTAATTCACCAATTGTCTTCCCCATGTTATGCATATTGTACTTCCTTACAAATCCAACAAAGTCATTAGTGAGGCCATTAAGAATTAAGCCAACATTAATGTCTTGAGGGAGAACATAAGCAAGGCGTTCTGATTGTTACAAATAACTCTTCATCTTAAGAAGATATGAGCTAACGGATTGCCCCTCTTCTTGTTTGCAAGCATGAAAAGTTTGAATAAGGTCAAACTTTTTAACTCAAGCTTGTTTTTCAAACATAGATTTAAGCTCTTGAAGCATGTAATATAGAATATAGTTTTCAAATTGTCTTTGAAGTTCGAGAGACATGCTGTCGAGCATAGGACATGCAACTTCATTATGACGATCATATTGAGCATTCCATGCCTCCCATCCCGCATTAGGCGTATTTGGAGCAGGAGCAGGGGTCATAGGTTGTTCCAACACATCGAGTTTCTTTTCAACTTGAAGGACAATACTCAGTTGACGAAACCAATCATTGAAATTTGATCGAGAAAGTTTTTCTCTTTCGAGCATCGATCTGAAAGCCAAATTGTTCATGTTTTGAGCAGGTAATACCATTTTACAAAACATACAAAAGTTCAACACTTATTACTTTCGATAAAATTCCTTTAAAGAAAATTAACTACCCATAATTTAACAAAGAAACTATTAATTTTATAAAGGCTAGGATCTTGATTGATATAACACCATCACATCAGTTGATCTGCTAGCAATAGTTTTATTTAAAAGGTAATTGACGAGCAATAATTGCAATACAAGTGCAATTCTTAGATCATTATGGGACTTACTTATGACACGTATGTACAAGCAAATAGTGTCAAGTAAGCATGTTTCATCTCATCTATGCCTCGGGCTTAAGGATCTCACCAGCTTAACTCGATTAAGTCGCCCAATAAAGAACTGTGATTATAACACCAACGTCTCATGAAGAGTGAATGATCACTTTGGGTGGCAATTTACCTATGTCTGACATAGAGTAAAAGATAATTGCAAGTGTTCTTGCAATTGGGTGGCAATGACTTAGTTTTCAAAGGGTATAATTTTGACAAATAACGTGTATCTCAAATATGTACAAAAAAGCATGCATACACTTCGTATCATAGGTTTTAATAAAAACTTTACTTAATTAAGTTATTTATTATAGTGCAATAAAATGTCATTAAATTCAACATACATAGCTCGTGTATAAATAATGACAATGTACTTTTAACAAATTAACGATTGTACATTTATCACGGGATTTACAAGATGAGTTCCCTAGATTGTCAAACAATCATTAACAAGATAGTGCATATCAATTCGCCTTGTCACGGAAACCATCTTAACCTTAGACCATGGAGTTCAAGTGTACTTACACGTTCCGTCACAAGACCACATTACGATATTAGATCCAACCCTATGCAGTTTAAAACGTGTAAAACCACCAAACTATAGTCATTAATAAAAGTATAAACCTTTAGTTTTAGAAAACATATTATAAACTAATGTACTTGCAAGTCTCAACGCGGGACACTAAGTTTATTTGGGATGTAAGCCCAACCCTTGATGACATATAAGACTTCACAAGCACAATAGCTTATAATAATTCTTGTTTCATAAGTTTTATTCAAGTTTATATTTTTTATATACCAAAAACCCCTTTGCTTTAATATGAGTCAAAACTAATAATTAGAAGCAAATATAAACAACTAAAACACATAACAATTATCGAACCAATTAACAATTAACGAATACATGCAAATCATAAGCCGATGACAACCTAATAAAGGACAACCAGGGACAATATATATACCTAAATAAGACTCCCACTCACTATGGAAAGTGGATCACATACATCAAAGAATATGATTGCCTAAGTCTTATAAAAGTCTATATCACATAGCACAAAAAGCTGATCAGAATTTTCAGTCGACTTTAGGCCCCGACCAGACAAGTTTGGAGTCTTCCCCAGCCTTAGCAGCAAACTACAAAGTTTTAGCCTACGAAGTCGTGGATCTAACATAACAATTTGAGCGTTTAATTCATTACGGTTATTTAGTTACAAATTTTTCAGTGAACTGGTTAGTCATGCAATCACCCAACAAAAAATTTAAACAAGCACGCGTAAAACTAGTTAAACCATCGGATTTGCATGTAAAACAATTAACACTTAATCATAAATCATATATCAACATATCAATCATATTATTCATGATAAACATGCATGTGTTCATCATGGAGAATCAATAAAACAAGTAATTACGGTAAACATTTCAAATAACGACAATTAAAGCAAGTAAACTCGCGTTATTTACGCGTAAAAATTGCATAGGACCTATGATTTTCCTATACTAATTTTTAAAGACCATATTGATCGATTTTTAAGCAAGAAAAATCGCGCAAAGGGCTGAATAAAAATAAATCTAAGAAAACATGCGAATCATATTTTTTTAGGTCCAATTTTACGTATTTATGTCATTTACTACACTATACGATGGCTCGTGATGCAACTATTGGAATTCAATATATTAGACATGTATTATATATGAGTAAACTCAACGGATAATTAGATCACGTATATCATAGAATTAATTAACATAAAACAAGAAACTACGTCGTTTACCTTTTCTTGTGGTTTTTGAAGATCAACAGAAAACTTCTTTTGATTAAAACCCTAAATCGAACTACCTTATGAAACAATATATAGATTCTAAAGTAAGAATCCTCTACGGTTTCACACACGTTTGTAGCAATTCAATTAGAATGCTAGTTCTTGATTACAATAACAAACGAAACACTTTGATGTTTAACCGAAAATCGAAACCCTTCACTTAGGGGTGTTCGATCGATTTCACAAGAGGGGATAAGAAAGAAGAAGTTTGGATTGCTAGGGTTTTTTCAAGATTAGTGAATAATGAATCTTAGGGATTTATTATATAGCCAAGCAAACTTGGGGAACAAGTTAAAGCCCTAATCCTTAGCAAATAAGAAATTTTTTTCTTCATTCCTTATCCATGTATATGGCCGGCCAAGGGGAGGGTTTCTAGAGCCTTCCCTTTGGTTGGGTTTACAACTACGAATCTTTAATTAATTGTTAACGACCGTTAGCCAACATCCGTTTAGTAACTATTTAATTAATGTCCGTTATGTAGTTATCGTGAAATGATAATTAATATAATACTTTATATGTAATTACATCATGTAAATTGAATCTAAACGTAACGTGTGCGACTCCATAGGCTCAAGTACTTTCCGGACATATATTTATTTATGATATCGACATAGCCCAACATCAAACGTGTAAGATATGGAGCTCACCTATAACAATTTTATGGAAAGAATAAGTATATTTTGAAGTACATTTTATATAAAATTAAGATAATAGTAGAACTTACAATGAAATGAGATTTATATCGTAGTATAAAACAATATAGTTGAATGAGAAAATTTCAATATACATCATATATTGTCTAAAGATATAACGATCAAATTATGGCATGTTGGAATTTAACAATCAAGTTAACCAGTTTAACTCAAACGAGTACGCAGCGGATAGATCGAGTCTAGTACAAATAATTAAC
>BQNB010040783.1:0-47170 GCA_026074375.1 Tanacetum coccineum
ATCCCGGAAACTTCTACTGTTCCTGCAACAACAGTTCCTCTAACAATTCAACCATTCACTTCCATTCCACAACAGTCAACACCAACTCCCGAACTAACAACTAAACCTTCTACAACCTTAATTTCCGTTCTTCCTGATTTATCTTCCTTATTTGGATTCGACCATAGAGTTTCTACCTTAGAGAAGGAGATTTCTCAATTAAAATAAATTGATCATTCTGCTCAGATCCTCGCATCTATCAGGTCACAAATTCCTACTGTAATGGTGGATGACCATCTTAGTACAAGAATTAGATTTGCTACTCAAACGGCTCTCCAGTCATACACGGCATAATTTGAAAAGAAAGCTCAAGAAGAAAAGGATAGATACATTGATCTCGTTGAGAAATATATTAAGGATATCATCAAAGATGAAGTTAAGAGTCAACTCCTTCAGATCCTACCTAAGGAAGTATCAGACTTTGCCACTCCTGTGATCCAAAGTGCCATTAATGAATCACTTGAGAATGTCATATTGGCCAAATCTTCTTCTCAACCGAAATCAACATACGAGGCTGCAACATCTCTCACTGAGTTTGAGTTGAAGAAGATTCTCTTAGACAAGATAGAGAAAAGTAAATCTTATCAAGCTGCTCCAGAACACAAAGAACTCTATGAAGCATTGGTCAAATCTTACAAGCTCGACAAGGACCTCTTTGATTCCTGTGGTAACACATATTCTTTAAAGAGAGATCGTGACGACAAAGATAAAGATGAAGACCCTTCCGCTGGATCAGACCGAGGGTTGAAGAAAAGGAAGACAAGCAAGGATGTTGAACCAACAAAAGGTCCGAAAACTAAAGAATCAAAGTCTAGCTCATCCAAAGGCACCAAGTCTCAATCAAAATCTTCTAGAAAGTCTGTTCAAGCAGAGGAACCAGAGTTTGAGGTTGCAGATTCTGATATGCCACAGAATCAAGAAGGGAATCTGGGTAATGATGATGAAGAACCCATGAGAGAGGTTGCATCTAAACGTGACTGGTTTACCAAACCTAAACAACCTCAAGAACCCACTGATCCTGATTGGAATGTTGGCAAGACTCCACAACAAGGACCAACTCAAAGCTGGTTAATGACCCTTGCATCTACTGCTGATAAACCGTCAAAAACCTTTGATGAATTGATGAGCACTCCTATTGACTTCTCTGCGTACATCATGAACGGCCTGAAGATCACCAATCTGACTCAAGAAACCCTGTTAGGGCCAGCATTCAAACTTCTCAAAGGCACACGTACCAATTTTGCTGAGTTAGAATATGACTTTGAAGAATGTTACAAAGCTTTATCGGAGAAACTTGATTGGGACAACCCAGAAGGTGGTGATTATCCATTTGATCTTACCAAACCCCTCCCTTTAGTCATGAATGGGAATCGTCAAATAGTACCGGTTGACTACTTCTTCAACAACGATCTCAAGTATCTGCAAGGAGGAATTTCGACCATGACCTATACGACTTCCACAACAAAGACAAAGGCCGCTCAGTATGATCTTCAAGGCATTGAAGACATGGTTCCAAACATATGGAGTCCTGTTAAAGTTGCCTATGATAAACATGCATTATGGGGTATTTCTCATTGGAGAAAACAATGTAAGACCTTCTATGCGTATGCACGAGGCTTGGAATCCAGTCATGATGTGTATTCTACTAAACGTATTCTGGCAGTGACTCGGGTCGAGGTAATGCGGAAACATGGGTATGGGTATCTGAGAGAGATTGAAGTACGAAGAGCTGATAACGAACTTTACACATTCAAGGAAGGCGACTTCCCAAGACTTCGTATCAATGACATCGAGGACATGCTGATCCTTGTTGTTCAGAATAGGCTTACCAATCTCTCAGGCGATGATGTTTCCGACTTTGCTATAGCACTGCGAATGTTCACCAGAAGCATGGTTATTCAAAAGAGAGTCGAAGATCTTCAACTGGGAGTCGAAAGTTACCAGAAGAAGATCAACGTCACCAAGCCAGAAACTACCAGACCCAGCATCAAGAAAAGGGACCCATACACTCCACATACAGACCCTCAGGGATTCATTTATGTTGACAACCAAGGGAGAAACAGGTTGATGCGCTCAGATGAACTCTACAAGTTCAGTGATGGCACATTAACAAGGCTTCGAACTTCGCTTGAAGACATCACAAAGAATATCCAAATGGAGTACCTGCCACAGAGAAGATGGAGTTCCTTAGAAAAGAAAAGAGTTCATATCATGATCAAGGCTATTGACAAGCAGCTGAAGGAGAGAAGGATGATGAGGAGCTTGGAAAAGTTTGTTGGTGGGAGACACTACGGAACTGACCTTCGGCTACTTCAACGAACAATATGACTTTGTCATATTGTGTTCGTCACTATAAGGTCATTTCGTGTATTATAAACTTGTGAATATGTATATATGTAGTGTAGACTTAATGATGATAATAAGGAGTGCTCGAGTATAAAGTTTTTACAGAATTTCTTAGTAAATTCAAAATCTTTTCAAATTATTGTACTTAGCACTGTCTTATATACCCTCAAACATTAATGGGGAGCATTAAAATGTTCCAATAATCAGCTTGTTAATAATTAGACATTTTTTCCCTGAAAGCATTAATATTTGAATCAATTGATATCCAAACTATCAAGAGATTTGACATTTTTGATAAGGGGAGAAAATGTGATTAAAATATACGACTAAAGATGTGAATTTAACAACTCAAGTGCAATCTTCTTCCTTCATGTGCTAAACGTTTTTGAATGTCGATGCACATGTTGTGGGGGAGCATTACAAATGGTTTTAAGGCTGTGAATGATACCAAAAAACCGACCATGTATTTAATTATTTGGAGTTATAAGGTGGTTAGGTATAGGTATTCGTTCCCACGATCCAACCAGAACCGGAGGGATTTACCCAGGGACAATCTACTAGATAGTGTAGAAGTCCTTAGGCATGATGTAAAAAAGGAGTAAAAGTGAGAATAAGGGAATAGTGCCGACTAAAATGGAGCTAGTACTGGAACAAACCCAACAAGGTACTAGTCATGAAGTCTCGGTTAGCACTGAAGGGGTCAAAGAATTAAAAAGAAAAGTTAAGATAAAGGGTAAAAAGAAAGAAGCCCTCCTTACACTTAGGTAGAAACCGGGTCAATACATCTGCTATTAGAATCATAAAGATGATTGCTGACATTGAAGACTAACATCATGGACCCAGTGATGCAATGCACAACCCTCCCTAGCCATTTAGAATCTCTTAAAAGATTTCTGTTTCATTTCTCACAGAGATTAAACATATTTCTATTGACTTTCTCAGTCTAAGTTAGTTGGTATTGGAAAGGTGGCAGTCTACTCTAGTCGCTGATTACTAAAACCAAATGTGCACTATTAAGTCTAGAGCCAAAAGAGATCATCCATAAATCTCATTAGGACACTTATCCAAAATCTGCTTGCTAATTCACACAATGTGAAAAACAAGAAATATATATCAATAGTCCTACTCATCATCCTTGTGATTTTGCCAGAACATCTGAGTGATATTTATATAGTCACAGTGAAGATAGAAATCCTGCTTGATCCAATATCAAACAAGCTCTTGGTAGGTGACTTGTGAGATCCGACACGGATCGAACTTGTGATACTGGATATCGATTCGGTCCAGCTTATGAATTGACGAATGAATTTTGAAAAAGATAAAACTGTTGGTGTGTCATAAAAACTGTTTGCATCTTGACACATCGACTAATTTTCTAAATCAATTTTCAATCTTATGTCCATAGGAAGCCTCACAAGGGTATCTGGACATAGGAAAGCTGAACACGAATTGACAGCTTAATCAGGAAGATAGTAACTTACTGGTTTACTCTTACCGTGTTGTCTGCTTTGAGACGCTCTGGTAATAAGAACGGCTAGTGCAACTGCGAAACCCTGTCAAGGAGATTCTTTGAAATTCTACCTGATCACATGCAGTATTTATACTGATTAACGGGGAACCGTGGTTATTACAACCGTATTCGACGAAGTGACAAAGCCACTTTCGTCCATACTTGTTGATTATCACTAACCCTTTCATGCAGGTAATCCTGATGGTCGCAGCTACTAGATCAAGACAAGTTAAGATTCAAAGCCACATGCTCATACTTGACCGACAAAAGTAAAGACATCATGAAAGCTTAAATACATGTTTCAAGACTTCCTCTACTCTGATACCATACGTCTTTCTTGAAGCGACAAAGTATTAAGTTGATACCGCAGTATTAAAGTTAAGGAATATCAAGAAAGATGGTTACACATGATTTCAACATCAAGAACAGTATGAGCATATCGGCCCGAAGGTTACAAGTACATAAGATGGCAAAAGATCATAAGATGATGATAAGATATTATGCTTGGTTGATGATCTCAAGAGGCTAAAGATCGCCTACAAGTCAAGAACAAGCTAAAGCCTAAAGTCAATGATCACTATATCATGTTCACAAGATAAAGTCATGAAATCAAGTCTGCGAGCATAACACTGAAGACAAAGCATAGTATGTTAGGTTTAATTTTTTGTAAAATGGAGTGACCTCCTTTAGGGGGAGATTGTTAGGAATACGAAAGTACCGGTAACTTCCATAAATATCTTTAGATAGCTTGTTTAGTCATATTTAGAAACTAGATAGGCTAGATAAGCAAAAGTCCATAGAAAGCCCATGGACCTAAGCCTATGGCCGGCCACTTATGTGGTATATAAACTCTTTCCATGCCATGGAAAGGGTGTTGGTTGTTCATTTGTTTCACATAGTAAGCTAATATTCCTTTCTTACTTTCTCTGACTAAGTGTTCATCCAACAATCTCTCTTTCTCTCTCTAAACCCTAGATAGAATCCATACCTTGTGTATGTTAAGATATCTTACAATTGTGCGTGCAGCCTCGACAAGAGTACGATTACATCGTTCAACAACACCATTTTGTTGAGGCGTACGAGCAATCGAAAATTGTTGCATAATGCCTAACTTATCATAATGGGCTTTAAGGTTTGCATTTTTGAATTTAGTACCATTGTCAGTGCGAATCTTGTAAAATTTGGCATTGTAATTCAACTAAACTCGAGCAATGAAATTCTTTATAATTTTTGGAATCTCATCTTTTGTGCGAAGAAAATATACCCATGTGAATCTAGAATAATCATCAACGATTATAAGAATATACCGCTTTCCGTTGATTGATGTTACCCGCATTGGTCCGCATAAATCCATATGTAGCAATTCCAACTTGGAATGAGTACTTGGAACCACTTAAGGTGGATGAGAAGCTTTCTTGCTCTTTCCCTGCTCACATGCAGAACAGAGGTGATCTTTGCCGTATTTGAATTTTGGAAGACCATCAACCAGGTCGTGTTTGGTAAGATCGTTAATGGTACCGAAATTGAGATGTGAAAGTCTGCGGTGCCATAACCATGATTTTGTCGAAGTGGCTTTGGACATAAAACAAATAGGTGAAGAAGCAGCCATATCAGAAATGGAGATTATATACAAATTTGATTCATGATCTCCTGTAAGCAAATCATCTCCTTCTAAATTTCGTACATAACACGTTTTTGAGCGAAAAGCAACTTCTAGATCACCGTCACAGAATTGTCTGACACTGAAAAGATTATGTCTTAGGCCTTCAACGTAATATACATGACAAACAGTGATGTTGCCTTGTACATAATCGCTATAGCCTATGATTGCTGCAAAATGATCGTTCCCAAAGCGAACGGTTCCCATGAATTTCTCAACGAAATTTTTCAGCAGTGATCAATCACCCGTCATATGCTTTGAACAAGCACTATCAATAATCCACAGAACGATTTGAATCACCTGCAATACATGTAGACAACATTTTTGGACAAGTAGAAAATTTGACTACCCATTTTTTAACAGACACTGATGTTTTAGCAGTAGGTAGACTATTAACATTTAAAGGCATTTTAACAAGTAACCAACCAACATTTGGTTGTAATTCGTACCACTTTTGCCACATTCGACTAGTTCGAATTTTATTCTACATGTAGTTGCTAAGTGAACAGGCTCGCAACTTAAAAGCACTAGAAACCTTATGTTTGGCACTTAAGGGAGTAACTGCAGCAATCTTAGTTTTAGAAACTACGGGAGTAGAATCTAAGGACTTGGATTGAACGGTCTGAACAGAAAACCTAGTCTTTGAAACTACGAGAGTATGATCTTCAAACTTAGATTTTGTTGTTCTAAAATTAGTGAATAAGGCTCTCGTAACTTTCGAATGCACATTCAATTTATATTTCGCAAGACAATCATCATGACATAGGATAAGCACATTTTTAGCACAAGTAACACATAATACATTCTTCGCTATAAGAGTGTTTTTAATATCATCATTAGTTACAATATTTTTATTTGAATCAACATCCTTAAATGCAACATCTAATTTTTTTATTTGACCTATCATAAACTTCTACTTTCTCTGATGAATTCTTAGTGTTGGATAAGACACTATTCTTGAACGATGAATCTCTAATCGATGGTCTTCTAACACGAGAAATAGCTCTCAGTCCTATAGAAGATAAAACACTCTTAGCTTTGTTGGTATTTGTGTTTTGTGTCTTTTCAACATTGTACATTCCCGATGCTATGATATTTTTATTTGTTTCACTAGCTTCTTGCTTGTTAGGTGAAGTTTGTAAAGTGAATGTTTTTGACAAGACATGTTTCTCTTCTATTTTAGAAGCAACAGTTTTCTTTTGAAAAGCTTGTTTATTTAACAGTGTGACACAAAGAAGATTATGAGAAACAATATCTCTGCCAACTTAGTATTCACAGACTTATCTTTTTTAGTATTTTTTAGTTTAGCTTTTAACTCAGATATTGTCATCAAAAGATCTTGATTTTGAGTACGAACATCCACGAAAGCATATTTGATTAACATTCTCAATCAACTCATTGATTTTCCCTTGAGTTTGAGTTCATTTCCTTTTGATGGAATCAAAATTTTTTTGATATTCTGATTTGACATTGCCTCGTTCTTTTATAAAATATTGTACTTGAAATTCCAAAGATACGTTCTCACTCTCAAGCTTTTCCATCTTTGATATCCAAGAGGTTTCACAAATGTTTTTCAAAGAAGATTCACATTTACGTCTTTCTTTTTCATGTTGAAATTGTAATTCAAAATCGAGACTTTGTTTTTGACATCTTTGAACATCATTTTCAGGAATATTTATTCGTTTTTTCATTCTCTCTTGGATTTCAATGGACTCCCTTTGAATTTTCTCAATTTCATCTTGCATACTATTGTCTACACATTCATGACTCAACAACACACAACATTTGATTTCATGCTTGATTTTTGCTTCTAAGAGTTGTTCATTCAAATGTTCATTTTGTTTCAATGTTTCACACAAATTCTTTTCTATAGAGTTAAAAACATCTTTCATTTCTTTTATATCTTTTAAAAATCATTTTTGAAAGATTTCAAAATGCAAATGCAACTCATGAAGAATTGGTTTCACTTCTTGTTGACAAAAGTTAGTTAACCGTATTTCTTCCAGAGAGGTGTAGAAAATGCTTTCTCGTTTAATATTCGTTTGTAATAGCTCAAATAATGTTTTAAAAACATTTTCCATTTTATTCAAAACTACGAGCATTGGATTTGCACTTGGCATTGGTGTCAGAGTTGGTTTTGTCTCGAACGATGAATAGGGTGAACTTTCATTTAAAGAATTTTTAGAAGATATAAAAGAAGATGATAAATATTTTTGTTCAGCAAAAAATTCCTTTTGTGGAACAAAATCTTCGTAAAGAGCATTTAACTTTTTGTAATCAATTGTCCAAACATTTTGTTTTATCTCAATAGCAATTAGATCTTATGATTTCTTTTTCATTTTGATTTGAATCTTGGTTGCATCATCAAGTATGTCCTTAGTATCTCTAACATTCATTTGAATTTTCGAATCATCAAGGCAAGAAGCATCGTATAATTTTGGATTATGAGAAATTGCTTTCTTGAGAGTATATGGATTTGTGTACCCCATACCATGTTTTACTTTTGAATCATAAAATGACATTGGTTTTATTCCAAGCATAAACATTCCTTGCAAGGAGTTACCCATTTTCAACACAACATCTTCATTCTTTTTAGCTCTTGCTTCAAGATCTATGACAGTGTCATGGTATTTATCTTCGTTCTCACTCATTCTTCGTTTCAAAATTGACTGTGTCTTTTGAAGTTCTATAATTTGTCTTTTGAATTCAACAACAGACAAGTCTAATTTATAAGGTTGTTGTTCTAGATCTCGAATAACGTCTCGATCATGAATAAATTGAGATTGTGACTCTTGTTCAAATCGTTTTTTCTTTTCGATCAGCCTCAACATACTCATTAAAAAATTAGTTTTATTTCCATTGGACATTTCAAAAACCCGAACTTTTTCTTTATACGACTCAAGATGTTTAGTCAACACTGTGTTTAGTTGTTGAACTTTTTGAGCAATTTTTTTGTTGTTTCCCAACTTCCTTATACGCATTTCTAGCTAATTGCTCTAATGCAAATGATTCTTGAACATTGTTATCGTATTCAACGCTGCCACTATTAACATCTCCATTTGGTTCATCAAATATAATATTGCTATCAGTTTGATCATCACCAATTGAGTTGTAAATAAATTTAGGTTGCTTCGGATACTTTTGTTCTTGTGCATCTTTAGCAAATAATGGATTAACATAACTAGTGGATGGTGTTTGTACCTCACTAAGAAATGCAGAATCATAGCTTGGCCCTTCGTTAGAATCAAAGTTTATTGGTTGAATCCTGACCATTAAGCATATATTTGCACTTAGTTCCTCAAATTCTTCCATCCGTGAAGAATCAGCAAAGAGAAAATCGTTTTGTTCATCGGTAAGAATTACTCCTGCTTCATCCTGTTTTACTAGCGACATTTGTTCCATGAAACACTTTGAATCCCAAACTCTTGGATTTGGACAATTACGAGCATAATGACCTTTCTCACTACAGTTGTAGCATTGAACATTTGTTGTAGTTCCTGAAGACATAGTTTGAAGAGTTCTCTATATGTTTCCAGCATCATTCTGAACATTGTTACCCTGAATGATTTCCTCTTGAACATATAAACGTCTTATGTTTCTGCCATCATTCTCAGAATTTTTGCTTTGAATGTTTACTCAGTCACCTTGAAAAATTGCTTGATTTCTGGTGTTAGAAGAAGTATGAAGACGATTATTTGTTGGATTAGAAAAACGTTGAGTGATAGCCCGAGCAAGTAAAATCAATGCAGAGGTGAGTGGATCTTCATAATTGTTTTGAACAACATCTCCTTGATAGTCATCATCATAATCAACCACCGAAGAGGGATGTGTGACATAGTAAGGTGTTGTAGTTCTGGAAGAAGAACCCGTATATGCCACCAACGCAAGAGGATTATGTGATTTTTCAAACTTCTTTGCTCTTGATGCATTTACCAGTTTCTCAATTTGTTGAAGCTAATTAAACAAATCATCATAAGAATCCTCTGTCAATCTTTTTGTAAGACGAACTTGTGTAACATACTTCAGCCATTCAGGTTGTAAACAATTTAGTAACTTTGTGTTAATAGTGACTTTAGGAAATATGATGCCATTTCTTTCTAAATCATTTATTAGCTGAGCAAAATAATTGTAAACTGACACTAATGCTTCTCCATGTTCAACAATAAATTGATCAAACTCATTATTGAAACGTATTTCCCTGTTAACTTTGTTTTGTATAGTTCCTCGCATTAAACGTTTAACTCTTTGCCACATGGCTTTTGTAGTAGTGCAAGCATCCATAGAGTTATATATGTCATTTGAGATAGAGATTAAAATCAAATTCATGGCTTCAATATCAACTTCACGTGTTTCAAGTCATCTATTCTTAAGTCCTCTTCTTTTTGCATCATTGGTGCTTCAATTTCAGAATGAGTGAAAATTCTAAACTCATATGGACCTTCATCAATTGCTTTAGTAAGCCACTTTCTATTTTCTCTCTTTCGATTGAGGTATCTTCTAAAACGACTTTCCCATGGTATATAGCTACCTCTTTCAAGCATTGGAGGTCTATTCTCAAAACCGGCATCATCAAGAGATTGTTGATGTGCATTAGACGTCGACATGTCTTGTGATTCAAAGATTGGATATTTGTAGACCAAAAAGAGTTCTATTCGTGATATGCGTTTTACACCTTTTTTGAATTTCAGAATACACTTTTCGACAATTCTTTAATCAAATTCGATTTCGGATAATCAAATTTGAAATAGTTCTCGAACAAAACTGTAATCAAGCTCGGAACCATATCTCGGATAGTAAGATCTCGGACAATGCTATAATCAATTTCGGAACCGTATCTCGGATAGTAAGATCTCGGACAATGCTATAATCAATTTCAGAACCGTATCTCGGATAATAAGATCTTAGACAACTCAATTAATTAAATTTGGAACTTTTCCAAATTTCGATTTACATTTTTTTTAAAATGCTTGTTCAATCAAAATTTCGACATGCTCACTATGATGAAACCGTAATGACGTCAATTTTGATGAAACGCTAAGTTTTTAAGTATTTTCGAAAATGAACCCTCACAAATTCGATGAAACCAAAAATGTGGTTTTTGCCTTATTGAATTCGAAAATGTTCACAATTCCAATAAAACCGAAATTAATGAGCACTTCATAATTCACAATCCCAAAAATTAATATCTAAATGTGATGTTTTCCTCAATCTCCGTAATTTCGATAAAACCGAAATTGTGACACTTATCAAATATGTTCCGAAAATGATATTCCACACAAATTTCGATAAAACCAAAAAATCATGTATCTATTACAACTTTTAGCACCTTTCCAAAAATGATACTCAATCCTAATTCACAGTTTTTTATATAACCGAAAATGTGTAAATGTATTACAATTCAACAAATGAAATAGAAAATGAGAAACAAACACATATTATACCATTTTTGATAAAACCGAAAACGAGTACAACTATTACAACTAGAATCACACAACACTAAAGACTGCCAAAAAGTGTTCAAAACTCGATAAACACATCGAATATGTAGAAATCCTCAAGTTAACGTATCGAAATTACTCTAACCACACGAACACGATCATGTCTTGGCAATAATGTGTCGAAAACAAGTGTAACAAGATGATATGATGTCGTAATTGCTCTGAATGATCCCAACGTCACTCGAATACACCGAATTTACCCTCGTCAATCGTAATAACGCAACAAACACGAACACTCTTAATCTCTAATGGCGTATGAACCACTTGTTAGGTCTTGAATTAGCTTGAATCATACGATATTGAGCATTGTAGAATAGAGAGAATTAAGAGAGGAATGCAAGTCTTTCACAATTTCCAAATTCTATAATAAAAGAGAAAAAGGGAGGGAAATGAGTTTGTTACAAGCCTGAACCACCTAATTATGATTAGGTGGCTATTTATAAGAGAGGGAGGTGAGCTTCCCTATCTTTATTTTCTAATTTTGCTATTTAGTCCCTAGTCTTTGGTAAATATGCTATTTTACACTTTTAGCATATTAAACCTTATTACAAAATACTTTCTACTATTAAAAATAAAAACTAAACACTAAAAATAAATAAAACCACTTAAAGTATCATAATCGACACTTTTATGATCCTAACACTTAACACCTAGATTAACACTTTTGGCTAACTGATATGATATGACAAGCATAATCAATTGTTCTACTCATAGGGTATCAAGAAGCCTTTATTTCGGATAAATAAACCCACCACCCACCTAAGCTCACCGTCGTTACACACCTATCACCATCTTCACACGCTATGGATGACAGCAACGAAAGGACCAGCGACATCAAAAAGAGCGACAGTTTTATGGTAGGCGACGAGGAGAGAGAAATTTGTGGTGGATTATTTATGCAAAAGACAAGTATCCCTTTTTCTTTTTACCTAAACCACCTAGAAAACGACGGCGTCTTTAAAATCCAAAAATGATGTCGTTTTGAAAGTCCAAAAACGATCGTGTTTGGCTTTTAAGTGACGTCGTCCGGACGATGAATATATAAAATGGCAATTTTATGAAATTTTTTGACAAGACATGTTTCTCTTTTGTTTCAGGAGCAACAATTTTCTTTTGAAAAGCTTATTTATTTAACAGTGTGACACAAAGAAGATTATGAGAAACAGTATCTCTGCCAAACTTAGTATTCCTAGACTTACCTTTTTCAGCATTTTTCAGTTTAGCTTTTAACTCAGATATTGTTATCAAAAGATCTTGATTTTGAGCACGAACATCCGTATAAGCATATGTCTTTTGATTAACATTCTCAATCAACTCATTGATTTCCCCTTGAGTTTGAGTTCGTTTCCTTTTGCTTGAATCAAAAAGTTTTTGATATTCTGATTTGACATTGTCTCATTCTTTTATCAAAGATTGTACTTGAAATTCCAAAGACACGTTCTCACTCTCAAGCTTTTCCATTTTTGATATCCAAGAGGTTTCACAAACGTTTTTCAAAGAAGATTCATATTTGCGTCTTTCTTTTTCATGTTGAAATTGTAATTCAAAATCGAGACTTTGTTTTTGACGTCTTTGAACATCATTTTCAAGAATGTTTATTCGTTTTTGCCTTCTCTCTTGGATTTCAATTGAGTCCCTTTGAATTTTCTCAATTTCATCTTGCATACTATTGTCTACACATTCATGACTCAACAACACACAACATTCGATTTCATGCTTGATTTTTGCTTCTAAGAGTTGTTCATTCAAAAGTTTATTTTGTTTCAATGTTTCACACAAATTCTTTTTTGTAGAGTCAAAAACATCTTTCATTTCTTTTATATCTTTTAAAAATCATTTTTGAAAGATTTCAAAATGCAAATGCAACTCATGAAGAATTGGTTTCACTTCTTGTTGACAAAAGTTAGTTAACCGTATTTCTTCCGGAGAGGTGTAGAAAATGCTTTCTCGTTTAGAATTCGTTTGTAATAGCTCAAACAATGTTTTAAAAACATTTTCCATTTTATTCAAAACTACGAGCATTGGATTTGCACTTGGCATTGGTGTTAGAGTTGGTTTTGTCTCGGAGGATGAATAGGGTGAACTTGCATTTGAAGAATTTTCAAAAGATATAAAAGAAGATGATAAATATTTTTGTTCAGCAGAAAATTCCTTTTGTGGAACAAAATCTTCGTAAAGAGCATTTAACTTTTTGTAATTAATTGTCCAAACATTTTGTTTTATCTCAATAGCAATTGGATCTTGTGATTTCTTTTTCATTTTGATTTGACTCTTGGTTGCATCATCAAGTATGTCCTCAGTATCTCTAACATTCATTTGAATTTTTGAATCATCGAGGCAAGAAGCATCGTATAATTTTGGATTCTGAGAAATTGCTTTCTTGAGAGTATAAGGATTTGTGTACCCCAGACCATGTTTTACTTTTGAATCATAAAATGACATTGGTTTTGGTCCAAGCATAAACATTCCTTGCAAGGAGTTACCCATTTTCAACGCAACATCTTCATTCTTTTTAGCTCTTGCTTCAAGATCTATGACAGTGTCATGGTATTTATCTTTGTTTTCACTTATTCTTCGTTTCAAAATTGACTGTGTCTTTTGAAGTTCTATAATTTGTCTTTTGAATTCAACAACAGACAAGTCTAATTTATAACGTTGTTGTTCTAGATCTCGAATAACGTCTCGATCATAAATAAATTGAGATTGTGACTCTTGTTCAAATTGTTTTGCTTTCCGATCAGCCTCAACATACTCATTAAAAAAAGTAGTGTTATTTCCATTGGACATTTCAAAAACCTGAACTTTTTCCTTATACAACTCAAGCTGTATAGTCAACACTGTGTTTTGTTGTTGAACTTTTTGAGCAATTTTTTTGTTGTTTCCCAGCTTCCTTATACGCATTTCTAGCTAATTGCTCTAATGCAAATGATTCTTGAACATTGTTATCGTATTCAACGCTACCACTATTAACATCTCCATTTGGTTCATCAAATATAATATTGCTATCAATTTGATTATCACCAATTGAGTTGTTAATAATTTTAGGTTGCTTCGGATACTTTTGTTCTTGTGCATCTTTAGCAAATAATGGATTAACATAACTAGTGGATGGTGTTTGTACCTCACTAAGAAATGCAGAATCATAGCTTGGCACTTCGTTAGAATCAAAATTTGCTGGTTGAATCTTGGCCATCAAGCATATATTTGCACTTAGTTCCTAAAATTCTTCCATCAGTGAAGCATCAGCAAAGAGAAAATCATTTCGTTCATCGATACGGATTACTCCTGTTTCATCTTATTTTGCTAGCAAAATTTGTTCCATGAAATACTTTGAATCTCGAACTCTTGGCTTTAGACAATTACGAGCATAATGACCTTTCTCACTATAGTTGTAGCATTGAACATTTGTTGCAGTTCCTGAAGACGTAGTTCGAAGAGTTCTCTATATGTTTCCAGCATCATTATGAACATTGTTACCCTTAATGATTTCCTCTTGAACATATGAACGTCTTATGTTTCTGCCATCATTCCCAGAATTTTTGGTTTGAATGTTTACTCTGTCACCTTAAATAATTGCTTGATTTCTGGTGTTGGAAGAAGTACGAAGACGATTATTTGTTGGTTTAGAAAAACATTGAGCGATAGCCCGAGCAAGTAAAATCATTGCAAAGGTGGGTGGGTCTTCATAATTGTTTTGAACAACATCTCCTTGATAGTCATCATCATAATCAACCACGGAAGAGGGATGTATGACATAGTAAGGTGTTGTAGTTCTGGAAGAGGAACCCGTATGTGCCACCAACGCAAGAGGATCATGTGATTTTTCCAACTTCTTTGCTTTTGATGCATTTACCAGTTTCTCAAATTGTTGAAGGTAATAAAAAAAATCATCATAAGAATGCTCTGTCAATCTTTTTGCAAGACGAACTTGAGTAACATACTTCAGCCATTCAGGTTGTAAACAATTTAGGAACTTTGTGTTAATAGTGACTTTGGGAAATATGATGCCATTTCTTTCTAAATCATTCATTAGCTGAGCAAAATGATTGTAAACTAACACCAATGCTTCTCCAGGTTCAGCAACAAATTGATCAAACTCATTATTGAAACGTGTTTCCTTGTCAACTTTGTTTTATACAGTTCCTCGCATTAAACGTTCAACTCTTTGCCACATGGCTTTTGCAGTGGTGCAAGCATCCATAGAGTTATATATGTCATTTGGGATAGAGATTAATATCAAATTCATGGCTTCAATCTCAGCTTCATAGTGTTTCAAATCATCTCCTCTTAAGTCTTCTTCTTTTTGCATCCTTGGTGCTTCAGTTTCAAAAAGAGTGAAAATTCTAAACTCATATGGACCTTTATCAATTGCTTTGGTAAGCCACTTTCTATTTTCTCTCTTTCGATTGAGGTATCTTCTAAAACGACTTGCCCATGGTATATAGCTACCTCTTTCAAGCATCGGAGGTCTAGTCTCAAAGCCGACATCAGCAAGTGATTATTGATGTGCATTAGACATCGACATTTCTTGTGATTCAAAGATTGGATATTTGTAGACCAAAAAGAGTTCTATTCGTGATATGCGTTTTACACCTTTTTCGAATTTTGGAATACACTTTTTGACAATTCTTTAATCAAATTCGATTTCGGATAATCAAATTCAAAATAGTTCTCGGACAAAACTGTAATCAAGCTCGGAACTGTATCTCGAATAGTAAGATCTCAGACAATGTTATAATTAATTTCGGAACCGTGTCTCGGATAGTAAGATCTCGGACAATGCTATAATCAATTTCGGAATCGTATCTCGGATAGTACGATCTCGGACAACTCAATTAATCAAATTCGGAACTTTTCCTAATTTCGATTTAAACTTTTTTAAAAATGCTTGTTCAATTGCCTAAAAATGTATTATACTTGCCACTTTTTGTTATTGTATGTAGACAACTATTGTTTTTACCCTTGTGTCGCTCAATTTTTGAATTCGTGCTATTGTGTGTATTCTGCGACTATTTCTGCATGTAAAATGACCATTTTACCCTTCAAAATTTGAAAAAAGTGAGGGTAAATGGTCACAAAATACACACAATAGCACGAATTTAAAAGTTGAACGACACAATGGCAAAAAAAATAGTTGTCTACATACAATGACAAAAAGTGGCAAGTATAATACATTTTTAAGCAATTAACCCTTTTTTAAAATGCTTGTTCAATCAAAATTTTGACTTACTCACTATGATGAAACCGTAATGACGTCAATTTTGATGAAACACTAAGTTTTTAATTATTTCCGAAAATGAACCCTCACAAATTCGATGAAACCAAAAATGTGGTTTTTGCCTTATTGAATTCGAAAATGTTCACAATTCTGATAAAACCAAAATTAATGAGCACTTCACAATTCACAATCCAAAAATCAATATCTAAATGTGATGTTTTCCTCAATCTCCACAATTTCGATAAAACCAAAATTGTGCCACTTATCAAATATGTTTCAAAAATGATATTCCTAACACGAATTTTGATAAAACCAAAAAATTTTGTATCTATTACAACTTTTTGCACCTTTCCAAAAATGATACTCAATCCTAATTCACAATTTTCTATATAACCGAAAATGTGTGAATCTATTACAATTCAACGAATTAAATAGAAAATGAGAAACAAACACCTATTATACCATTTTCGATAAAACCGTAAACGAGTATAACTATTACAACTCGAATCACACAACACTAAATACTACCAAAAAGTGATCAAAACTCGATAAACACATCGAATATGTAGAAATCCTCAAGTTAACGTATCGAAATTGCTCTAACCACACGAACACGATCAAGTCTTGGTCATAATGTTTTCAAAAACAAGTGTAACAAGATGATATGATGTCGAAATTGATTTGAATGATCCCAACATCACTTGAATACACCGAATTTACTCTCATCAGTTGTAATAACGCAACAAATACGAACACGAACACTCTAATCTCTAATGGCGTATGATACCACTTGTTAGGTCTTGAATTAGCTTGAATCACACGATATTGAACATTGTAGAATAGAGAGAATTAAGAAAGGAATGATAGTCTTTCACAATTTCTAAATTCTATAGTAAAAGAGAAAAAGGGAGGGAAATGAGTTTGTTACAAGCCTTAACCACCTAATGATAATTAGGTGGCTATTTATAGGAGAGGGAGGTGACCTTCCTTTCCTTTATTTTCTAATTTTGCTATTTAGTCCCTAGTCTTTGGTAAATATGCTATTTTACACTTTTAGCATATTAAACCTTATTACAAAATACTTTCTACCATTAATAATAAAGACTAAACACTAAAAATAAATAAACCACTTAAAGTATCATAATCGACACTTTTATGATCCTAACGCTTAACACCCAGATTAACACTTTTGTCTAACTGATATGATATGACAAGCATAATCAACTGCGGTATCAAGAAGCCCTTATTTCGGATAAATAAACCCACCACCCACCTAAGCTCACCGGCGTTACACACCTATCACCATATTCACATGTTATGGATGGCAGCAACGAAAGGACCGACGACAATAAAAAGAGCAACAGTTTTATGGTAGGCGATGAGGAGAGAGAGAAAGTTATGGTGGATTATTTATGCAAAAGACAAGTATCCCTTTTTCTTTTTACCTAAACCACTCAGAAAATGACGTCGTCTTTAAAGTCCAAAAACGACGTCGTTTTGAAAGTCCAAAAACGATCGTGTTTGGCTTTTAAGTGACGCCGTTCGGACGATGAATATATAAAATGGCAATTTTATGAAATTTTTTCAACGAGGATTTTAGCTCGTGCTTCGCTGCAAAGTGCTAGATTTTTTGTTTGTTGTTTTAGAAACGTGGGCGAGTGCTTAATGTATATGCATAGTCCATTAGTTGTTTTAAGCTTTTAATGCAAAGTGAGGAGAAATTAAATCAAAGTTCATAGTGACAAATTTACATCCAATGTGAAACAACTATTAGCTATTACCAATCTATGTTGTCACAAAGCTATGATACCATAGTTTAAACTCATTTACATCCCGCCGTCTTTCCTGAGTCCCATATCTATGAATGTGTACAGGCCTTCATCAGTCTCCTCCTAACATTGTGTTTATGCTCAGAGTTGCTCCATCAAATGTCCAGTGCTCAATCACTACAAATCCCTTTACTTCAACTTATCATCTCAGCATTCATGTGTGTACTTATATGGCTTGTGCACATCTTTAACTTTAGACACAAAATATTTTGGCTCAACAAAACTTGAATGTCTTAGCTCATTACTGAACATACCTAATAAAGATCATAAATCAAGTTAAAACATTAATAAACACATAAGCTAAGTCAAATTCTCATGCTAACACAAATAGTCACACTCTCAACAAATTAAGTAATCACAGTTTATGACCACTACTGAAATATGCTAAACACTTTTGTATCACTTTAAACTTGACCCGATTGATATATAACTTGAATACCAACGCTTTAAATCTTCTAGCTTGTTATCAAAGACTTTTTCGTAGAAGGCAATAGTTCTTTCAAGATGAAACATGCTTAGAAAATAAAAAATGCTGTCTAAAACTGGTAGAACTTTTCAAATTAGTTTAATAAATATATATTAATAAGGGGTATTTGTTTGCGGGTCACGACATCACCCGCATATACAGTTATCCATTCTCATCCAAACCCATTTACTTGGCCTACTCGACCGACCCATTTTGCCACTCTTAGTGGAAACGAACATATTGCTACCAAAACTATCATATATTTCTTTATCAAGCAAAAATGTTGGTAATGTAATAAATTGCTACCAAAGTCATATTTAATCGTTCGACCATAACGGCTACACTTCTTTGTTATATTTCACACTGCACTCGTTTTTTAGAAAAGGAAAACAGTGTTTTCAGCTTGGATATTAAAATATGGAAACCAAGCTAAACAAAATTAACAAAGAATACACATGATATATCACTTTGTGTTAAGCAATATTTATGAAGTATTTTACGTATCGTTTAACAGAAAAGTTATAAGTTTTTTTCTTTGATTGAAAATGACCCAACAACACAACGAAAGGTGTAACAAACCTTACCTGAAATCTGGTTGTCTTTTCTTTTTTAGCCTCTAACCCCATTTCTAATCTTCGTTGATGCTTGTTTCGAAATGTGTCTTTTTTGAAAAGAAATACTAAAATCATCCACTACTTAAAGCATCAAGGATTTTGGAAGGAGATTCCTCAATGACACGATGGCGACTCTCAAATTCTGCAGCTAAAGTATCAACCGATATACCTGTAGTCCATTTCAGAATCACCTTCTGCAACACCGAATCCCTAAAAAAATAAAAATGAAAAAGGTTGAAACTTGATAAGTAAAACCAACATTTTGCCCAGAAATATCATTAAAAGATCAACCTATGTATCTCAAACTAATCAAAAGCATTTTAGATATTGTAAACACTTCAAACTGCTCTAAAATAAGCAACCCCAAAAATCCTCATAATAAGCATATACCTGTATTATTTTTCATTTCATAAAATACCCTATTTTAGCATTAGTTTCTGGATTGACAACACACAGAAGCTTTCGTTGTCGCCGTTACTAAAAGAGAATAGGTCACGGGGGGCTACTTTTTTTCCCTCGATGGAAGAATGTATGGCTCAAAGTGCATGTCATTATTAATTTTTGCTCAATCGTCGTCATTTTAGTACCCATGACTCTTGTTGCGTTCCCAAGTCCATCTGCACAATGAAAACATAACCGTTTGAATATCTAAACTCGAACCATTTAAATATCTAAACTGCCAACACCTATTCCATCTTTTACTTATAAAATAGATACTCGAGAGATAGGTGCATATATTTATTAACAATTCACTAATATGCACTTAGGGGCACTTATGAGCTTATGTAAATTTGGAAATGCTTATACGGAGTAATTTAATAGCCCACAATATACGAAGAAACCTAATACCGCAGCATTACTACCTTTTGTTTTGTAACCTGTACTCTTTTACCTATTAACTAAATTTTATGAAAATGCATTAAACAACATTGCAAACAAATAACAACTAATAGAGGACCTGACTGTTCAAAGCATTACAAAACTTAATGTTTGTTTAATCTCCCCCTATAAACTAACTAACAATTCATTAATTAATATGCGATAAACAACAACTACCTTATGTTTAGTAACCTGCATTAGTTCAACGCACTTAAATCCATCAAACCACATTTAAACAAATAACATTCCTTATACTAAACTTCTATCATAAGCCAATACGGTACTGTAAGGTGTATGGTGTGTGCTTTACCTCTCGGTTTATTAAACTACAACAGTAGTCGGTCGCTGCTGGTTTTAGTGGCCTTCGGTTTACCCATTTGCGATACACCATGGCTTCAAGATTCTTTTTCCTTTCGCCTGACTTTAAGTCTGAAATACAGTTTTATGTCATGATTGCTGCAACATAAAATATAGAAGTTTGTTTTAGCCGGCTGTTGTATGATATATATAGAAACATCTAAATAAACTGAAGTGAAATAGTGGAAAGCGACAAACCTTAGTAGTATGATGTTCTAATCGAGTAAAAAGATAACGTTTAACGCCCCCAATAAAGTAATAAACACAATTCACTCATTCGATATAACTACAAAACAACAATCACATCATTAAAATTTTTTTGTTGTAAAAACTATGATTAAAAAATCTAAGGCTACAGACCAACGCAAGGAAAATCTAAGTTTTTATCAATGCAAGGGAAAATGTGAGTCGGCACAACACGAATTAAGCGATTAAGCAGCAAACACGCAACCCACACCCAATCGTAACTTTCATATTTGGTATATTTAGAGGATACGCCCGCCAATGGCTACAAGCATCTTTACATGTTTAATTTTTACCGTAACTCACACCCAACAATCAAATAGTAGTTACGTGTTTATTTTTTTTACCGTAACTCACACCCATCAAACACGCAACCCACACCCAACAATCAAATAGTACTTAGGATATGCACTGAATTGAATATGGAGTTTACTCAATAACTTAACAAATAGTACTTAAGATCGAATGAACGATATATTTTAACTTTTCCAAAGCATTTGCAAGCCACGTTTATTTTTTACCATCATGAAATCAATCTCAAGTTAATACTTATCTAAAATAGTTATAGACTAACAACTGTTTTGTTTAACAAATTTTAAAAAACTCTCTCATAACAACTGAAATTATTCTTTCATATTAGAATTTGTAATGTGTGTGTCTATGATGTGCCAGTAATATGCATAAATAATGTTTTGAAATGGTGTGGGGGGGTGGGGGGGGTGGGGGGGGGGGGAGGGGGGGGGAGGGGGGGGGTGTGAGGGGGGGGGGGGGGGTGGTGGCGGTGTGGGGGGGGGGGGGGGGGGGGGGGGTGGGGGGGGGG
The DNA here is from genome assembly GCA_026074375.1 of Tanacetum coccineum. Taxonomy (NCBI): domain Eukaryota; kingdom Viridiplantae; phylum Streptophyta; class Magnoliopsida; order Asterales; family Asteraceae; genus Tanacetum; species Tanacetum coccineum. The sequence continues at coordinate 21,480 of BQNB010040783.1, forward strand.
GGGGGGGGGGGGGGGGGGGGGGGGGGGTGGGGGGGGGGGGGGGTGGGGTGGGGGTGGTGGGGGCGGGGTGGGGGGGTGGGGGGTGGGGGGGGGGTGTGGGGGGGGGGGGGGGGGGGGGTGGGGGGGGGAGGGGGGGGGCATTAAAGGTGTATATTTATGCATACCATTGTTATCAAATAAAATAACTTACATTGTTGCTATTTTTTTATTTACAGCATAAGACACCTATTTTTGTTACGTTGGATGCATCCATTAGTCCAAAGCTACCACATCAGTCATCGAACGGTGTATCTTCTTTCGCGGTTTCTTCAACGCCTTTTTCGATCGGTTCCTATACTTAAACAATACAAAGTATAATCTTTTAACTTGCCGGTTTTCCTTGCTGCAAAAAATTACATAAGTTGAAGTAAACACCAAAACAACTAAGAAATTATAACTTGAGGGTTTAGCAACTCACAAAATATTAGACGGGCGGGTATTATGCAACGAAACAAAATATACACATTTAGCCAAATTCAGAATATCAATTTACATTAACCTTAAACACATTTCAACATTAACCTTATACAAAATATACACATTTAACCTTTACAAAATTATATAGACAATAAATAACTTAACCAAAAAAGAAAATCACTTACTTGGTGATGCCCAGCAACAGCAGCGCTGACAGCGAACAACGAAGACGACAACAGTGGTGGTCGGGCGGCGAACAACGGCTGTGAATAGCGGTAACAAAATCTTAGACACAAACAAAGCAAATTAAACAAAATCGCAAACATAAAACATAAATTAACAACAATCTGTTACTCTAAATCTTTAGTCATCATGTTTTCATTCATTACACATTTTACACATTTAAAACTTATACAAAATTACAAAAAATAAGGAAATTAACAAAAAAAATAAATGAAAATCATTAATGTGTTTGGATACCTTAGAAGCAACAGGGGTGGTGGTGGCTGCCTTTTTTTGCAAGATTAATCACGCCAAAAAAAATAGTCAACAACCCCAACACGAAACAACAATTGTGCCACCAAAACCACCACCACCAAGCAAACCCCCATGGCGCATATGTAATTGCAGCAACAAAGAACAACCCACAATTAAAACAAACCCTAAACCCATATTCTGCTTTTAGAGAGAGAGCCGGTGAGATCTGTTTTTAGAGAGAGAGAGATAGAGAAATGAATTGAGAGAGGTGTGTCTTGAGAAGCTTCAACAGAGAGAGAGTGAGGGACACGTAGCAAAGTGGAGGGACACATAGCAAAGTGGAAAGTTATAATAATAACAAAACGGGTTGGACCCGGGTTCCGGCGTCTTCAGGCGGGTTTGCGGTTTTTAGGCGGGTTCCAGCAGGAGCATGACCCGATCGGTGAAAGAGCATTACTCGAGGCAACGATTTCAGGTTTTAAATATATAGTATAATTAAGGATAGGGATCCTCTCATGTTCAATTTGAACATGAGAGGGTAAAGTTGAGATTTGTGTGAGTGAATAAATAAATAAATCATGTATTGTGGAGCCTCAATTTTATAAAATGATAAACTTCACACTCATAAAAACCTTAACTTTACCTCTTATGTTCAAATTGAACATGAGAGTATCCCTATCCTATAATTAAAAGGGATTTGGATCCTCTAAAGTTCAAATGAACTTTAGAGGTAAAGTTCTCTCACAACGGTAATACTGGGGCCTACTGCGGGGCCCGATTTTCTTTTTATTTGTGAAGAAACTTTACCTCTAAAGTTCATTTAAACTTTAGAGGATCCTAATCCAGTTAAATACCACTTCCTAATTGTACCCTTTATACTAAAGAGCAGGATTCTCATCCCGAGGCAAGTCCATTAATGCATATTCGACCCGATTCCTTTATTTTACTCCATCCCATTTCCTTTGTTTTATGTCTTCACCCCGACCTATTTCCTTTGTCTTCTCCTACCTTTCTCACACTACCCATAACAACCACATCTACAACATGCATGTGTGCCACCTGGATTCCATTTTTCTCTGGGATATATATTGTGTTGATTTCACAATTTTTTTATTTTTTTCTGCTATTTCTGTCTGCCTTAGGTACAGTTGTTATTCCTGTTGTTAGATTTATGTGTTTGTTTGTCGTTTGCATGTTATTTTGATCTGACTTGATTCCCTTATTGCTATTGTGGTTTTACCATTTTCGATTTGGGTTATATGAGGTTAGAATTTGGTTAATTTTAGGCTCTAATCAATCTATGTGGTTTTGAATTTAGGTGATTTTTTTGGTTTTTAGTTTTTAGGTTTAAGGTTATTGTATTCTTAGGCACTAATGAATCTGTGGATTCTTCAATTTAGGTAACCCGCTGACTTTTAGTTTTTAGGTTTAAGGTTATTAGGTTTCGTATCCTGGTAATGAATCTGTGGGTTCTTCAATTTAGACAGCCCTTTGACTCTTAGTTTTTAAATTTAAGATTATTAGGTTTCGTATCCGGGTATCCTGTAAACTGTGTTGCCAATATTGGTATCGGCATTTCCGGTTTTCAACGATGTTATGAGTGGCAGAGATTACGTAAACTGTAATGGTGATCAATCATGTGAAGAAGGATGTTTTGATTACATGTGGCCCAGGAATTCTAATACCACAGGTGAAATATTGTTGTTTGTATACGTATATTGTTGATATTTGGTTTGCTTCATGTGATTTTTATGTTTACTATTCTTCTTTGATATAGTCGATGGTAATGTATTTAATAGTGGTTCCACCCATGAATACATATCTAATTTCGAAGAAAGTATTCAAACACGTCCAAGGTCATCTGTGGATGTTCAAATTCTTGGAAATGGTAACAATGTTAGCACACATTTATCGTCTGGAGGCCATGACATGGTGGACATAACTCTGGTGTCTGTTACAAGGATTTTTGACCGTTTTAGAAATATGGGTTCCAACACCCTTAGATCACACTCCATGAGCCAAGCAGGTTTGTATTGTTGATGCTTAACATTAGTTGCTGGCAAACGAATGTTGCAATATTTTGTGTTTTTCGGTTTGATACCAACACTTTTTGGTTTAGTTGGTTTGATTTTAATGTTTTGTATTCTTTTTTGTTATAGCTGCTGATAATTTGGTTAATGATGGTTCCATACAAGAAAACATACCTATATCAGAAGAAACTATTAGAAAACGTGAACCGCCATTTGTAGATGTTCGAATTCTTATAGATAGTGGGAATGTTAGTACATGGATGTCAACAGGATGTCATGACGTAGTGCCCACAACTACGGTGCCTATTTCAAGGATTTTTGATCGTTTTAGAAATATGTGTTTGAACAACGTTGGATCAGACTACATGAGCCACGTGGGTTTGTATTCTTGGTCGGTAATATCATCTGTTTGAAACCGGAGTTTGCAATATGTTGTGTTTTCTGTTTTCATATCAATATTCTTAGATTTTGTTTGTTCAGATAATCGGAACCGCGACGGGGATCAGTAGATTCGAACCACAACTCTTGAAAATGCAAAACTTTTATACACCTTTAGTTTATATTCAGTAATATATATTTTATATTCAGTAATATATATTTTAGGTGTAAATTAGTATAATATTGTTAAGTTTATATGTCTGGATTTGTGCACAGCCCTTATTACGGACGAAGTTTCAAATTCTAATATTCACAAAAGAGGGTGTCTACATAATGTGTCAACGCCATCTTCAATAGAAGAAAATGTTCATCCAGAGACGATACGTGCACGAGGTAATTTATAGTTTATAATTTCATGATATGCTCCGTTTTCAATTTTTTCACATTTGTTTTTTCTTTTTTGAAATATTTACATGTATTAATGTTTTTGTTATGTCAGATAGTCTTGGTCACACTGTTTCTTCATCACGAACGGCAACGGTTAATCATGCATACCTATGTATGGATGTTACGGACTGTATTATAAGACCTCAAATCGTAAACTTTCCACACACTAATGCGACAAATGTTTATCAGAGTCACGTACAGGGAGAGTATTCAGACACTACTCATTGCAGAATCTTACACAGTGAAGGTATTTGGTTCTTTTGAACGACTTTTAACTATATTTTGGATATGCTTTATAGTGTAATTATTTGGCTTATACATCTTTTGTCCTTAACAGCGTCTGCCATCAACGATTGTTCAACTCTTGGAACTGAAAAAGCTCAAAATATAAGTCAGTCACAATCTCTACAAACTAGAATGTATAACCAATCTTCTTCCAGTAGGAATGTACCACGACGATCCCAAAATCAGGGTAATTTTTAGAATTTTGATTTAATATTTTCTTATTTAAGGAATTTCCTAAGATTAATCTAATGTATTTACTTCTATTTTTAGGGGATACAATGTCTTATATAGATTTAGGTGACTGTGACCAGGAGTGTCGTCACTGCGGTTGTTTATTTTGGTACAATGAACGACTAAAAGGCAACGACTACGGTGGGCGAGCTGAATACCATTTATGTTGTGGAGGAGCGAAAATATACATGCCTCTGATGCCTGATCCTCCCGTTTTTATTCAGCAACTATTAAGAAACAGTCATTTCATGGACCATGTCAGAGCTTATAACCAGATGTTTTCAATGACGTCATTCGGGGCAAAAATCGATGATTCAATAAATAGGGGAAGAGGACCTTATGTTTTCAAAGTTTTCGGTCAAATTTATCACTGGATTGGATCGCTTTGCCCAGAAGAAGGTCACCATCCATGATTTCTGCAATTGTATATTTACGATACACAGGACGAAGTTGCTAACAGAATGCAAAATTTTCAAGGACGGGATGAAGACACACTAAATCCCGAGATTGTTGAAGGTCTAATACATGTACTCGATGAACATAATGGTTTGGTCAGACTTTTTAGAACTGCTCGGGATAGATGTAGCGCGGGAGAAATACCAGGATTCAAAATTAGGCTTTAATAAGGTGGTGGGTCAGTGGATATACTCCCGACTTCATACATTTTGGGAGGAATAATCTGAAGATGGCCAAATAGTCAAACTATTTTGTTGGTGATCAAAAGATTTCAGGGGAAGTCCTGCTCAGAAATTAATAATCTTCATCAATCATACATGGTCGGTTACAATTCCCTTATTGTTTATGCTTCGTGATCCAGATTCTATCAAGAAAATTTGGTACTAAAACCTAGAGAAGGTATCAGTAAAAGGTAAAAAGTAACAATGCACGCATATTATAAGTACCAATTACACCCACGTGTTAAAGAATTTGGCCTTATTTTCAGAGGTGGCCGTTTGTTTTCAACATACGTTGTTGCTTATGTTTGTTAATTGAGCAGAATCGGTAATTGGGTAACACAAATCATACAAAAGATCTTCATTACGATGAGACGGCGCGAGAGAGCGTGAGCAGTGAGCGATGCCGTGCGTGAGAGGTCCCCATGGAGATCGTGAGGAATACAAGCTTGGATCAAAGAACATGACTTAACCAAGAACATTTACAAGAGGGCCAGATATATGTAAAAGCAACTATCTAGACGCAGTTGTCAATTTGGTAGATCGTTGGGAAACGTCGTAATTATTATATACTTTGTACATTAATAGCCAATTGGCCAAGATTAGCGATACATGGCACAGTATCCGGGTGCTTACAACGCGCGTGAGCGAGCGTGCGTGCCGTGCGCGCTTGTAAATGTATAGTATTTGAGCGGTAAAGTCAACGATTTTCATACAAGGTATTTGAAGTAACAAATACCAAACGGAGCTATGGATTGCATGTAGGTTATTTACATTTATATATCCTATTCTTTTATAACATATTTACAACATTCTTAAAAGTTAATTCCTGTATCATTGTTATTCTGCAGATTGTATACACAATAGAGTTCCATAAGAGAGGTTTGCCACATTGTCATACACTTCTATGGGTTGATTCGAGCAGCAAAATAAGGAATGCAGTTGAGATTGACGAATACATTTCTGCTGGGATACCTGATCCCGTGGAAGATCCCAAAGGATATAAAGTGGTTACCGAGTTGATGATGCATGGCCCCTGTGGTGTTGCAAACTCAAGCGCATCGTGTACGGAAAATGGAGTTTGCAAGAAAAATTTTCCGAAGAAATACAATGAGACCACGTTTTTTGATGTCAATGGACACACTCATTAGCGAAGAAGACAGACAGAGGTTCATTTTGTGAAAGGCGAGTCAAGGTTAGACAACTGCAACGTGGTTCCATATAATCGTATGTTATGTTTGGCTTTTCACGTGCACATAAACGTAGAGTATTGTGGTTGGAGCATGTTGATTAAGTATCTTTTCAAATATATTTCCAAAGGACCTTATCGCATTATTGCAAAGGTCAACAGGTTGATTGGAGATACGTCTACTTCAACGGGTGAGAAAGACATTCAAGTAGATGAGATTTAAAATTACGTGGACGGTTGCTTCGTTTGCCCATTCGAAGCTTGCTGGAGAATCTTCGAGTTTCCTATTCATTGTCGAGAACCAGCTGTGCAAATTTTGAATGTCCATTTGGAAAACGCGCAGCGTGTTACTTTCTGTGAAAGAGATAGGATCGACATAATTATTAACATGCCTGAGAAAAAGAAAACAACATTGACTGAATGGTACGTTTACAACAACGAAAACACCAACGGCAGACACTTAACCTACCTAGACTTCCCTTCTGAATTTTTATGGTATCCGAATTCAAAAGGTTGGCGCCGAAGAGTGATGAAAACAAAGAAGTCCCTTGGAAGGCTCAGTTATGTTCATCCGAACTCCGGTGAACCCTTTTACTTTCGGATGTTGGTGTCTCATCAGAAAGGATGTAAATCCCCAACTGAAGTACGAACTGTTCATGGGTATGTGTTCCCAACTTATAAGGCTGCATGTGAAGCCTTAGGTTTACTTGGTGACGACAAAGAATGGGACATCGCCCTTGACGAATCAATTATGTCAGCATCATCCGTTGAACTAAGGACCCTGTTTGCTCAGATACTCATATATTGTGATGTGTCAAATCCACTTAAATTGAGGACAAAATATTGGACAGCAATGAAAGATGACATTCCAGCTAAAGTATCAGAGGCAACAGGTATCCTAAATTATTATGTTAACACTCATGAGCTACAAGGATATATTTTATATGAGTTGGAAGCGATATTAAATGGATTTGGGAAGTCTGTCAAAGATTTTGGGTTGCCGCCTCCTCCAGAGCGTTTGCTAAAAGATCTAAGGAACAAACTCCTTATGGAAGAAAGAAATTACAAACGCGATTTGCTCATGCATGATGTTGCTAATTTTCTCCCACAGCTGAACCATGATCAGAAAGAAATATATAACCTTATCATAAACGCATCTAAAGAAAGTCTACAAGAATTATTATTTGTCTACGGTCACGGTGGAACAGGAAAAACGTTTCTTTGGAAGACCATCATAAGTTCGCTTAGATCGCAGGGAAAATTTATTTTGGCTGTAGCCTCATCAGGTATTGCATCTCTACTTCTACCAGCCGGACGGACAACACACTCTAGGTTTAAGCTTCCACTAGACCTGACCGATGAATCTGTTTGTCATGCCAAAAAACACAGCCAGTTAGCAAATCTTTTGATCGAAACATATCTTATAATTTGGGATGAAGCACCAATGAATGACAGGCGTTGTTTTGAAGCACTGGACAAAACACTTAGAGATCTCATGAATGCGCCTGAAATTGTTTTTGGAGGAAAAATAGTCGTATTTGGAGGCGATTTTCGGCAAACCCTGCCAGTGAAAAAAGGTGTTGCAAAAGAAGAGTTGATCAATGTTTCTATTGCACAATCTTACTTATGGTCACATTTCAAGATTTGTAAACTAAAAGAGAACATGAGACTTCTGAGAACTGGTCTAAGTTATGAAGAACGAGAACGGTTCGAAATTTTTGCTAAATGGCTTCTTGATGTGGGCAACGGTGAAATAGGAAAGCCTGATGAAAACAATGATGAAGACACGTCTTGGGTCACAATTTCACAACAATATTGTCTTACCCCCGGTGAACAGGGATTGTCAGAGCTTATAGATTTTATCTATGACGACGCTACACTAAAGGCACCAACTGCAAGTACTCTCCAGGAGAAGGCGATAGTATGTCCAAAGAATGACACTGCAGACGTTATGAATGCCAAGATTTTATCCATAGTTAAAAGTACAACAAAAACATATTTAAGCAGAGATGAAGCTATCCCAATGGGTGGAGAAACAAGTGAAACAGACTGCTTTACCCATTTGAATAACCTAAACATACCATTTAATTTCTTGCTATCACCCTATTGAATTACAACTGAAAGTAGGGATCAAAATTATGCTGCTTTAAATGTCAATTGTCTGGAGGTCTTATTTAATGGTACAAGAATGGTCACATTCCCTGATGTCAAGACATAATCGAGTCACCAAATCATTACTAGGAACAAAAATTGGTCAAAACGTTTTTATAACAGAAATCCACTCACCACAAAGATCTAACCTTTATTCACCCTTTAAACGCACAAGTTTCCGTTTTATAACTTTGTTTTGCCTATGACTATAAAAAACAGCTTTCAGGACCATCTATTCAAAAATTGGTGTCCTACTTACCCTGGAATCGGTGTTTGTCCAATGGTCAGTTATATGTCGAGTTGTCAGAAGCAAACATCGCCATGATGTATGGAAATTCTAGATAGATAACAAACAACAATGAACTCACCATCATATGACAATAAATATTGCTTACTAGCGATTTTTTTAAAAATGCCATTAAAAACAAACGATTTGTTGACCCATAGTCACATCATAAATTGTTACTGACAAAACCACGCAATATGTTATTATTTTTAGCAGTAGATTCTGAAAATTAATTGCAAAACCTAAAATATGATAGAAAATAACATTTTTACCAATAGGTTTATGTTCTTTACTGTTTTATAAAAATATTATGCACAATACTTAGATTATTCCGCTATTACTAGATGTATGTATTTACCTATTTCTAAAATAAATTTACTTTGATCCTTATATTTTATACGTGTCTTTCTTTTCTGTTTCCACTAAATTATTGATTGCTTATCTGCAGGAGATCAACAAAAATGTCTCAAGCAAATATTGCATCTTTGAAACTTGGACAAGAAAACTGCGTTCTAGAAGCGAAAGTGTACCAGAAATGGATTTCCAAAAGTATTCCAAAGAGATGGAACAAAACTCGTGCTTTGTCGTATTATTCTAGTATGTGAGTGTAAACAAAAGTTTACTACATAAACACTTGATTTACCATCATTAATAACATACTCTAAAAAACAAATTCCTGTTTGCAGAACAACGCAATACAGGCGAACATGAATCTGAACAATCTCAACTATTTTGACTCGATGCTGAAACCAAACACAGCTTACAAAATTTCGAATTTTATCTGTGAAAAGACAAACCGTCTTTCTACACGACATTAGAGATGAAATAAGATTGTAATTCAGAAAAAATACAATTTTGAAGTTTTAATTGGGCTAAGAATAACGAATTTCCCTGAACATCATTTTATAATTTAAAGCGTAACAATCCACTGCAAATAAAAAACTTCCTTACCGTAACGAAGACTCGAAACTGGTATATCCAGATATGACAGGTAATCGATTATAAATTTGTATCACCAAAATGGAGTACTTAGTGTTCCAGTGTTAAACCTTTCGAATCAATGATTTACTTAGGAGGCATCCGTTCCATTAGCGATGTTTTACCTCACGCCGACCGCATGCAAATATCGGTAAGATGTACCGAAGAAAAGTCTGACATGAGAGCACTAAAGTAAGCGCTTCTACTCACTGAAACCATTTTTGTATCTAAAATTGTTACTTATAATTCATTTACAAAATACGATTGACTTATATATATAGTCGGTACGTTGTTGACTTCAAAAATGTGGGGATGACTTGGCGAAACAATTTAAGAAAGATAAGATTGAGCAACTACCACGCCCAATTATCATTGCTGTCAGTTCCTGTCGCGTATCGAAATACAAAGGTATATTTTACTACTCTAACCAACACATTTAGATTTTTAACCGTGACGTTAACTAAAAAAAGTATGCATACAAATGTGCAGTTAGACACCACCTCTGCAACTTTTTATTACATAAACCCATAGACAAAAGAACCTGCGGATGCTTACACAATGTAAGTAATGTCAAATACTCCAGAATTGTAATAACTATTATACAACTAATATACACCAATAATGCATCTCAGGTTCAAAGAAAAATACGAATTCAACCCGCCTCTTCAGGTGTGCAAATACCGTTATGTTGACCCAGAACAGGAGAAGACACGGAACAGGCAAACACTACATACCCTGCTACAACAGGATCCAATAAGCTTCAAGGTTCGTAAAAAAAATCAAAATAAAAAAATATACACGAATTATGACAACCAACAATTGTAAATCCCCTGTTGCAGGGAATACGGTTCACGTGTGAGGCCATGATCATAAATCTTAACAAGAATAGAAGTTGGAACTACGCATCATGTAGTCAGTGCAACAAGGCTTCAACAAAAATAAGTGGAGTCTACGTCTGTGAAGACCAATAAAAACAGGACCCACCAACCTACAAGTGTTCTCCCTGAGAAAATTCAACTATGTGATACTAATTTTTTTTATTATAAACATAAATATATTGATAACAATAACTCATCAAAACAAATAGGTACAACTTCAAGGCTACGGTAACCGATGCAACAGCTACTGCCGAATTAACTTTTTTCACAGAAGCTGGTGAAAAGATCTCTCATGGAGAAATTCGAAACAACAGATAAAACCCAATTACCAGTTGAAATGGTGAACATCATTGGTAAAAAACACATCTTCCAAATACAATTTGCCCCATCCACACAAAAGGGAGCTGGACGGTTCAAAGTAAATGACGTCCTAGATATCAAATCAAGAGTTGAAAAAACAAACATAGGTGTGTTCCAATTTTAGATGTATGTAGAAACTACATTAGTATCTTTTAAAAATAAAGCTCCGAAATTAAAAGTACCAAATTGTTGATACACTCAGGTCTGATGATTAATGAATCCACCAGCAAAGACAAGGATGTAGATATTGAATCGTCCACAAGCACGGCTCTAACAACTGTGGATTCGACAAACGAAGATAAAAGCATACCAGGTATGTGTTATCATTTACACTCTAAAGTAGCAACATTTAATATGCCTAGCATAACACACTTATTAGATATATAGTAGTCATAATAGTGCATAGTACAACATATTTATTAGATGCACAATAACTTTAAAAATACATACACACCAACACATTTATTCCACTGATATTAGATACCTCGCACAATCAGAGTCTTCAATGTCTCAACTTCGTAATGAAATCGTATATTTCATACACTCTGTTCTGAATTTCCCTAGCCATCAAAATTAGACGAGATGCCTTCTCCATATCATCCACTTGCATACCTTTTAATATCTCAATACTTTCAATAACTTCATCAGAACTGTTATAAATTTGAAGTCTTTGAAACTCTTCAATATAAGCATCTCTCATCCTAACATTTTCTCTTAGCTCATCAGACAATCTACGATAATCATGCATTTTTTTAGACTCTTCATTAACTTCTCTTCTAAACAACACTGACAACTGATCTTTAACATCAATATAACCCGCAACATCTGCTAGCTCTCGAAGCAATGGCATGCCTGTATTAGCCATATCTCTTTAAAACTTACGTTTCCACAAAAACGCAACACTACACTTTAAATAAACAGAAACAAAGGTAAGAAACACCTCAGTTTGATACCATGTGCATAGCCAACCTGTATACAGAATAAAAATTACACAAGTCACAAGCTTTAACATTTGTCATATGAGTTACACAAACCAAATACAAACCAAAAAAAAGAAAAAGATTAACATCATTTAAATAATAGACTGTACATAAGTTTAATTACATGTGTCCTCCAAACCTTAACTCTATACAATCGATTCACACCTATGATTCAACCACTTCTTGAATATTTTCAAAATACAATTCATTGTCAGCTACCTTAATTAGATATATTAGAATTTGTCACTATGAATTGATAAAATATTTCTAAATCAAATAAGTTTACATAAACAACAACAGTGAAACATTTTATTATATCATACAATAAACCCATAAGATACATCAAACATACCCCATTCCAAATATCTTACAGAACTCAGAAACAAACAACAGACACAAACATTAAAGACAGACTCGATCTAGGCATACGAGCACCATAGCCTGTTTATTCGACGCGAAGCAAAAACACCTCACAAACCACACATACCGTCTTCCACTTCCCACCTCTAATAAGGTATATTTCCTGCGATTTTCTGAACATGCAGCTCCTTTTCAAGAGCCCTGAATTCCATTTGACTCTCAATCTCACGTAACTGCGCCACCTGAAGATTATCTTTCCTTACAGTATCAGCCACAAATTCAGCAGCTTTCTGTACGACAACAATTCCTCTGACACTCCTCAGCTCATTCGCAATATTTCTCCTTTTCTCATAAATAATCAACATTTCCTCACGCAGCCGATTAAGTTTTGTTGCGATACTTCTATCTTCATCTGCAGCTTCTCGACAAAAATAGGTTAGCACATCACACCAGTCAGACGAGTCGGCTTTGTGGCGGAGTTTTGTGATCAACAGTCGCCTATCCATAGTCTACACTTTGGGTCTCTACAAATTTTAATAACCAACTGTGTGAAAATATGACCCATTTCAACTCTTTAAATAGGCACATGCACCTACACAGTTACCCACTTCATTATTCCTAAATAATAAACAACAGTACATAACACAAACATTTAACGACAAAATATACCCAAAGAAGAAATACATAAACACACATATGAACACATTTATTCAATAACCAATTAAGCTAATACATACACATATTACACATTACTTTAAAACAAACATAAACAACATTACGTTTATTCAACAAAATAATCACAAATTAAACATTCTAAACAACTTTAGTCCATCACATAACCACTAAGCTTTAAGATAAACCTAGACTTCTCGCGTGCCTTAACCTCCATCTCCCTCATCAACAAGAGCGAAATGTCCACGGCTTCTTCCGTGTTATCCTTTGCAAACCATCTCCATACATCTACAAGTTTTCAATTAAATCTCATTAATCACCAAGAGCCTTAAGTTCCCCAATAAACTCTTCTCTTCTCCGCATAGCAATATTCAACCCAAAAACAACACCTCTATACTCCCTCACACTAGCAAGATCTTCACCAACTTCCTGATTAAACATATCCAATAAACGATCTTTAAAAACCAACGGAAAAGATTTTGGAAAAGTAGTCATTAATGAATAGCTATCAACTCAAAGTGTTTAAAGAAATTGACACAAACTATAAAACATTGAAAATTTTAAATACAGTATGGAGTCCCTAAAATTTAAAACAGAACCAACAGTGATATAAACAAGTTTAGCAAACATACAACAATACCACGCATCGATAACATTCTACTTAACACCACATGTCAAACACAACATGTTCCACTAACATTTGTTATCAGCAACATGCATAATATAATTACTTAGACATGTATAGTAAAAAGACCTTTTTTTCATGCATCTATTTGCTTCTGTTTCCAATTATCTTTATGCCAACAATCATCTACTCCATGAGAAAACAAATACAGATAAAGAAACAACTAGCACCATGTGAGTTTGTATAATAGATCCAAAAAAAAATATTCTCAAATAACATAACTTTTCAAAAAGTTAGATTATATTCTTATATAACATAACTTTTCAAATAGTTAAATTCTTGAAAAAAAACAAACATGCATTTCAGTTAAACTTCCTTTAAACAACTAATTTTTTTAGGAATTGTTGTTCCATGACTACTTACATACATACACCAGAACAAGAAACATACATACAACATCATTTTTTATAAACAATAGCATAACTGTATTACAAATCTAAAACACACACATGAAAATATAGTTAACGCCTATTTTCTTACACAGTATGAGCTTACATTTTGATACACATTTTCATGATCTCTAATGTTTACTAACTATGGAAAATTTTCTTTACAGAAACACCTCCACCTGACGTGTTAGAAACCATTGCAGAGACAATCATCTTAACTATACCTCGACGTCCCTCTGAACCGCAGCCAACAAAAAAGGATGGTTCGCACGTTGCAACAACAGCAGAACCAAGACCACCTTCTGCAGATCAAGAGAACCAAGGTAACATCCAATGCTCACATTTCTTTTCACACAGAAAAAATACAAATGAGTCCCATTGAAACTGCTAACATATATCTGTCAACATCAGGAACACCACCGTCAACCCATGGCACAATCATAGAACGTACAAAAGACCAGAAAGAAGCCAGCGCAAATCGCGAAAAATCAGCAAAAAGATCTCTTTTTGACCAACCATCAACAGTCCAGAAGAAACCCAAAGCGGACTAAAAGGTCAGTATTCCACAACTGTTGTCTTAATTAATAATAACTATAATAATCTACCAACAAACATATAACAATTTGCACACACATTCACTAATCAAAACATTTTTTAACACAATCAAAATAGACAAACAAACAAACAGAAACAAACGAAAATATCATACAAACAATCCACGGTTACACAAAGTTAACCTTACAGCGGAAATACAACAGAAATAAAAACACGTACATAAAACTACACGGTCAAGTACACACTTGACAGACACACGTACCAACAGTACGCTCTTATTCTAACGTAACATACTCATTCAGACACAACCCTAACAACAGCTTCAGTAGTCCATGTTACCCTTCAACTTCTCAATAAAAAGCTCTTTCTCCTGTGCCCTCAGCTCAAACTCCCTTCCAAGTATTCGTAGTTTCATCAAATTCGAGATATCCTTATTTTGAACCTGCTTAGTAAACTCAACCATCTTATTCGGTACATGCTTTCCCGCCAACATGTCTAATTCATCAGAAAAAATTCTCTTTCATCAACAATAGCAGTAAGACGTATGCACAATGCGTTTATCTCCCTCGCCAATCTCAAGTCTTCGCTAATTTCCCTACGACAACGCAATATGAACTGCGGTTTCCAATCCACTTTACCAACACTCCTGCGTAGCTCATCGCATATTGGTAATGCTGCAATTGTTTGACTTTTGGGTGCTTTGAATGCCAAACAAATTCACTCACCACCCTTTAAGTAGTCCTCAATTCACACCTTTTTACTCATACACTCTTTCCAAAACACACCACCCAAAAAAATATCAATACAATTTCACTATTACATCTTTGTCCCCATCTGTTTTAAATAAATTTTGTCTGCAGCTATAAAACTTTACAACAAAAGAACATATTACCACACATATACAAAAACAAACACTACGTATAATCAAATCACAGCAGAACCCACTAAAATATGTTCTCAACCACAGACTAGCCTATCTTGGCATATACATACCAAATCCACCCACACCAAAAGTAAAACCACCTAAAAAAACATCACATGCTTGCAACATCTCTTAACACCACTTACATGCAACATGTATGATCAAATCACATCAGAACCCACTAAAATCTGTTCTCAGTCACACATTAACTTATCTTGCCATATACATAGAAAATACACCCATACCAAAAGCAATACCACAAAAAAAAACATCACATGCCTACAACATCTGTTAACACCACTTATAGTAAAAGACATAAGCATCTCTAATCAAATCATATCAGCTTTCACTACTCTTAGCTTCCACTAGCTAAAAAAGTTACACCACTATCTGTTGCAGCAACGGGTTGTTCAAAAGCATAGCTACAATATGAAATGCATTATTTCCGGTGGCCTTCTTATGAACTTATTTGATTAATAAACTTGCTTTTTAAGACTTCAAAGTTGTAACACAAACTTACAAAGAACCATCTACGCTAGCATTCTACACTACCTAACCATTCCTTTTTCATTTGGTTTTTTCTGCTTTGCAGATCCAAAAATAGAAGCAAGGGGCAGCAACAACACAGATTTTGTTATCATCGAAAGGTATCATATAAAATACATTTTTTCCACTACCCTTCTTATGTACTTATTTGATTCATAAACTCGCTTTTTAACATCTATTGACTGAAATCAACACAATCTTAGGGTCTAACAGATGGGACTTCAAATATGATTCAAAGTTATAACACACAATTATAAACAACCATCTATGCTAGCATTGTACATTAGCTAACCACTCCTTTATTGATTGCTTTTTTTTCTACCTTGCAGATCCAGAAAGAGAAGCAAAGTGCACCTGCAACACATATTTTGTTATCATCCAAAAATAAGACTGCTTAGCTTCTCTACTTATCATGCTAATATAACTGTTGAACTCTAATGTCACTGTAGTGATCA
This sequence comes from Tanacetum coccineum, assembly GCA_026074375.1. Lineage (NCBI taxonomy): Eukaryota > Viridiplantae > Streptophyta > Magnoliopsida > Asterales > Asteraceae > Tanacetum > Tanacetum coccineum. Next base: position 37,864 of record BQNB010040783.1, read on the forward strand.
AAAATGGCCTCTAAAAATCATCGAACACACTAACCTATCTACTAAAATTTTGGCCTCTAAAGATCATCGAGGCATAAATACTTACACTGTCATTACTTCGTACTTTCTATCTAATGTCAAAGAAACCAACAAATATAAGGTTTCATTGCATATAATACTTTTGTCCATAAACATCCTGCCAAGCCAGATTCATTCTTAACGAACACCCGCGCTCCGCTGCGAAGCGCGGGTTACAAAGCTCGTGTATTTAAAAACAAGTTAGAAATACACACAAACACAGCGTGCGGAGGATACACACGGCACATAAATAATTCCATCAGAAAAAACAAAAACCTTTGATTCATTCATCACTCAACAAAAACTCGTTTTTTTAACCTTATCAATCACTCAATCAATCAACAACAATAAACTCCAACTTTTCATCATCATCATCATCATCATCATCATCATCATCATCATCAATAGTAATAAACTCAACATGTGGTGATCAAACAAACATAGGGTTTTGATTGATTGATTGAACTAGTAATAATAAAGGATGACGTCATCATCATCATCATCATATAGAGGAGGAGGACAACAAAGATGGGTTGGAGATTATATGGTAGGGAAGCAGTTAGGATCAGGTTCGTTTTCAGTAGTGTGGCATGCTCGACATAAGATTCATGGAACTGAAGTTGCCATTAAAGAGATTTTGACTGGCAAATTAAACAAAAAACTAGAAGAGTCTCTCATGTCTGAGATTGATATCTTGAGGAATATTGATCATCCTAATATTATTAGGCTACACGACATGATCAAGGTAAACTAATTCATTCAACCTTTTTACTACAATTTAGGTATCGGAAAGTTTTGAATTTTAAGGTGTAACTACAATTTTGATTAATGTTTAAATGAGTATCTCGCATGTTATGACTATTATGACGCCAAGTCATAGAATGTGTCAAGTAATTTTTAGAACAATATAAGTATATAAGTATGAATGCCGGCAGATACAATGATACATGTGTTAGTAATAGAATTAGAAAGCATATGCCTATGTATATATGAGTAGTATGTATAGGTAGAAAATTGTTAGCTTATCGATTTTAGTGTTCAAATTTTCAGTAAAGTAAATGAGGACATAAGATAATTCAGAATGGAACTTAGAGAATTTAAGTTTTGTGTTAATTGTTTTAATATTTAACCATAATGTTAATTTTAATGTAAGTGATATATTAAGTTTATTCTTTTTTTGTGTTGGTTATTTTGAACCACCACCAAATGGCCTAGTAGTAAGGTCCCTGATTTCCTCACAAGAGGTCATGGGTTCAAACCTTGCTAGGTGTGTACATTTTTGGGTGGCCAGAGAAGGGTTGGAAACGGTCTCGGGATTGACCAGGTGAGGCCGCGTACATCGGAGTCAAAAGGTGTCCCTCCCCGGGTAATCTTAAAAGGGAAAAACCTCATCCGATGACTGTTTTGTTTAGTAGAATTAATGTTGTAAGTAATGGGGTTGTAAAGTTTGAATTTTTCCATGGCCATCAGAAGACGTTCACGCAATGAGGTTTAGAAGTTTGCCTAATTGATTTGTTAGTTATGTCTGGGTTTTTATGAATGTTTTGGTAAGTAAATTTTGATGTTGTATGTATTGGTGATGCAAAGTTTGAACTTTTAATTGCGATATCAATGACTGATATGTTAATATTAAAGTTTACACGGTTTAAGTCTCTGTGTGGTGGTCGTTGATGGCCAAAAGGTTAGAACCACGGTTACAAAATATCAAGTTTGTTCATTTTCTTTTATGATTATTGGATTTTGATTAGTGTTTTGCTGACTAGATACGGTTTTATAAGTATTGATGTTGTAAAGTTTAAATTTTTAGCCGTAACTTAATGTTTCTCTAATAAATATGTTATTTTTTTAGTTAATTGGGTTTTGATGAGCGTTTTGGTAAGTATATGTAGTGCGGCGACTATTAAGTTTTAGTTTTTAAGCTTAATTTAGGGTTTGGGTAGATAGATTGTGAGTGACTATGGTTGGGTGGATAAGAAGTTCGGATGAAGAATAGATAACTTGTGTTTGATTAGACGTATCTCTTAAGATTGATCTAGTTTATGGTGTAGGTTGGAAGTAGGACTTATTGTTGCTAAAGAATGATATTTGTTGATGTAATTTTAGTGTGTGGAATTGGGACTTTGGTTCTTATGTTACATGCCATATTGGAGAAATGGGTAGAGTATTCTTACTGAAGTCTAGGAATGCGGTGTAATCATATTTCTAAGGTTAGGAAGATGCTCAATAATTGGAGTGTGTTAGACTACTCTAGCAATTGAGATATTGAATAGTACAATGAAGCTCTTGGGGTGAGTTTTTTTAGTTTGGATTCTGAATAGAAACAAAGACTGAAACTTTTAGCTTGAATATGACTGGCATGCTATTCAGAAGGAAGTGGTTCTTTGAATTTACGGGAAAGTTGATACGAACCGGTTCGTATCAAAAGTGAGGCAGCATAAGTTGGTATGGCTCGTTCATATCCTACATGTATGTTACGATGAATCAATAAGGCATAAATGATTTGTATCAAATAAAGCGATGGAGGGATGTTTATTACTGGTGATGACTTTGGTCAAAATGAAATGACTTCATTACTTAGGAAGATAACAGAGACTGCTTCATTAAGCTTATATTAGACTCTTAGAGTTTACCAATTCTTGATCTCCATAGAAGTTTCTTTTTATTACGATTGCAGATTTTGTTTCTTTCGAAAGTGTGTAGTCAATTTTGTAATGACAACCGCTACCATCTTTATTGGCATCTGTTAGTACTTGTTTTGACCTTTAGCTCCTGAAACTTTTATCCCTTTTCTACTATCTCACTTTAGCCGATCTAGAGTTGTTTAGGATAATGTTTTATGTAAGCTGAGTCGTATTAAGTTAAGTGTTTACATTTTCTGGATTTACATCCCCCAAGCCTAGGATGGACATGTTTGACTGTTATGGTCTGTAACTTTTATTGATCATCAGGAAACTTGGACTTTCTTCTACCTGTTCTGCTCTATTTTTCCATTTATCCTCACATTATGGAAAAAGACTCCACAAAACTAAACTGAAGAATGAAATGTGGACTAAAAAAATTGGAAACTTTCTGTATGATACAACTTTTCTAAATATGTTCATAAAGTCGCACTTTTGTGAAAATAGGAACCTGGGAAGATACATCTTGTCCTCGAGTACTGTAGAGGAGGTGATCTATCTATGTTTATTCAAAGACGTCAAGGTAGAATTCCCAAAGCAACTTCAGTGCACTTCATGCAGCAGTTAGGTATCTGTCACATTTTTTATATTATTTCTTTTGAAGGTTAATTCTATTGAGTGATTGACTTTCTTAATGTTACTTCTCTTGCAGCGGCTGGTCTGAAAGTCCTTCGAGATAATCAAATTATCCATCGAGATCTAAAACCACAGGTTGGTATTAGCTTTTCTAATTGTATAATGTATATGTTTAGAATCATTTTTTAAGCGTTATCGCTAGTAACCACTTCTATAGGTGAAAAGAGTATCCACTCTCAGAATCATGATCTCTGATTATGCTTGTTTATCCTTATATGACTGTAAACTAAAGTATTCAACAGCATAATATCAAGCTATCAACTTTCTAAATATCCCTTGTAAACTGTGGCATTTTATTTGGTTTTTCTGGAAATATGGTGATCCCTGGTCTCGGGTCTCAACATATCTATGGCATCGACTGTAACCCAACTTCAGTATTTATGTATATAGCTTATATATATGTTATTTGTTTAACAGAATCTACTACTCTCTACAAATGAGGACGGTTCAGTATTGAAGATTGCAGATTTTGGTTTTGCAAGGTAAACTAATTTCTTGCGTTGCAATGAGCTACGCCTTATAGCTTAAAGATGAAAATAACATTATGTTGTTCTTGCAGGTCCTTGCAACCAAGAGGCCTTGCAGAAACCTTGTGTGGTTCACCACTCTATATGGCACCAGAAATAATGCAGCTTCATAAGTATGATGCCAAGGTAACAATGCATGCCATTTTTTCGTTTAGTTTCTCTTGCGACCCATCTCCTAGATTAACGAATAATTGGAAACACAGGCAGATCTGTGGAGTGTTGGTGCCATATTATTTCAACTTGTAACTGGGAGAACACCTTTCACTGGGAACAATCAAATTCAGGTTTGTAAATCTCGTATTACAGTCAGGTGTTTGATTGTTGGGAATGATTCTAGAATATAATTTGACCTTATACTATTATGTATTGTTCCACCATTCATGCAGTTGCTTCAAAATATCATGAAGTCAACTGAATTGCAGTTTCCTCCAGATGTGAAAGACTTAACTCCCGAGTGCATAGATTTGTGTCGAAAATTACTGCGACAAAACCCAGGTAATAGCAGTTCTGTCTAAACAGTAATTATCGAAGCAAGGAATGGTTGTATGTGTATATGCAAGAAGTATCACCTGCTTTGAAAGTTGTCTTTGCATCACATATATGTTACCAGTGAAAGTTTTATCCAACAGTGCAAAGATACAGAAGTCTTTAAAATTATGTCAATCATCCTGAAAGTAGCTGTCGCTCAACTATCAGTCTATCATTACAAAAGTGATGAAACATAAAGCGCTAGCAACCAAAATTAGTATTGGTAAGAAATTGAATGAAGGTATAAAGAGAAGTAGTCATTTTCATGATAAAATGAAAATGATCTCATCAGTATCATGGTCATCACTATCACGATCACTAGAAATATGGATTGTAATACGATCACATGATCAGACAAGTCGTCATTAATATTTAATGTCTTAAGAAGTCTGATTCCCATTTGTTCTAATATTTTGATTTTATTCTGGTGCACAGTGGAAAGGTTGACCTTTGAGGAGTTCTTTACCCACCCATTTTTTACTCAAACTAAACCTGAAGAAATTCCAAGGTAATATAGACTGAAGCATTTCTTTCAGTTATCAAGCCATTTTACTGCATTATTTCTGCATAATGAATATCATTTGGCATATGCAGAGACAGGAGACCACGAAGAACAACGGATGGGTTTCTTATTCCTAAAAGCCCAGCTTTTAAGAACAAAGAAGAAAGCTACCAAGAAGATAATCTACCATTTAGTCTAGATGATGATTCTAATGTTCCTCATGGAAGTCCATCTCCGGTTAAGAGGTCACCTTTGAGATCTACATATGGGTTTTCACTTGATACTGCAATTGATAGAAGAGACTTGCCAAAAGACATGGAAATTTCTTCGAGGTATAACAGTTTCAGACACAAACCAGATAATAGTGGCTTTGCACCTGGAAATCGTAGATCATCAGAGGGAAATTTGAAAGAATCATTAAATTCAGTTGACCACAAACCAGTAAATATGCGCTCGAAAGGTATGTTCTTCATGCTTTCCCAGACAATAATACACTCGCAATTAACAGTGTCATTTTAATTAATCATTCCTTCTTCACTATATTGCATTCTACAGTTGTGGACTCTTTGGAATTTATTGATCAGGAATATGTTCTAGTATCTGGTCCATTAGTGGATGCGCCTTCTGTGGCTAGTGTATCTAAGGTGAGTCCGTTGGCATCCAAAACACCTTCTAGGGATATTCATTCAACATCTAGCGCACCTTTGCCCATCATTGGTGCGACCAAAAGTAAGATGCTCTACACTGGGAGTTTTGAAAGTCAATGCTCCGCACCCTCTGGGACGTCACATGGGTCTGTTGATCTAATTGACGCCTCAGAACAGCCATCAACAGATAGCATGGCGAGAATCAAGTCATTACAGGATTGTGCCTCTGCCATCTCTGAGTTGGTGAATGATAAGGTATTCTGGAAAAGTTTGACAACGATATCTCACAAAATTATTATACTTTATGATCACAAAATTATTATACTTTATGATCACAAAATTATTATACTTTGTGAGAATGTGGGAAATCGTGATTCCTTCCATGTCTTTTGAACCTGTTTCCATATCTTTTGAACCTATTTCCATATCTTTTGAACCTATTTCCATATCTTTTAAACCTATTTTACCACTCAAACTTTGTGAGAACAGGGGAATTGTTGATCCATTTTATATCTTCATTTTTGGCCTTCCTATTTTAGAGATATTCAATGCGCTGGAGGTAGATTAGTTTGGCTTATTCCATATGTTCATTACTGGTATAGTTTGAAAACTCTTTCCTTAAAATTCTTTCTAGTGGTCAAGCTGTTCGTCATGTAGCTTTAAGTTTTTAACATCAAAGTCATCTGAAAGACGTTCATATATTTGGTTATCTTGGACAAAGTCTCACACAGATGGATGATCACATCTTTTTTTGTCCTAAGTTTTTTTTAGATATAAAAATAGTTTCTTATCAATTAAGGCAATTTTAGGATTCTGTTCAGTTGGGTGACTGCTTTCTAAAGTTTAACCAGGCTTAGTAATGTAAATTAATTACGGAAAGTAGAACAGATCTTTCTCATTGTTTCAATATCTGCTTTACGAAAGGATCCCGGTTTTTAGGCCTGTGAAGCATAACAGAATCAATATTTGTTGAAAAGCACGTAACAGTTTTATTGTTTTATTTGTGTCAATATGTTTGATTTCGTTCTATCTGGCTAAATTTTGTTCATTTGACCATATAAACTAGTTGCAGATCCTCAATAAGATTTTATACAAACAATAATTCGTTTAACTGCTGTTTTCTCTACGTTTTATCCAAGTCATTTCTAACTAATAATCTTTTTCATATTGTGTTTCAAAATAGAAACAGGCAGGACACCAACTAGAAGCATTCTCAATTCAGCTTGTGATCCTTGCTATATGGAAGCAAGCATTGGATATCTGTCACACACAGGCTGCTTCAGCCATTAAAGGAAGTCCAAGCCAAGAAACCAACAGACAACTTGATAGTCCTGATATCCAAGAATGTCTTGAGACTGCCAAATCTCCAGAGGATGTTTGCTGCCATATTGAGAGGATATTTCTTGGTGAAGTTGAAAATGCTGAGGAACTTGCCAGGGTTATAGAGCCTGGTATGCCTTTTAAACTTTTACGTACTAAGATAAGTTATAATGTCTTCTTCTATTCATACCGTGGTTTATAGTTGAACTTTTCAACTGGTTATAATTGCTAAATGAACCTTTATGTCTTTGGTAGTTGATCTTTTGGTTTGTCGAGTTCACGGTTTGTCCATTGAGTCACATAGCCACATTTTTATGAAAACTAAATGATAATTTACACGAGAAACCAGGCGATTAGACAGATAAACATATAACCCGTTAAATTATGTATGCAGTTGAAAAAAATACTCCTACATAAAGAACCCTTTAATGGTGTAGGCATGTGAATTAACATAATACTAAAATACTTTGTTTAATAAATTCCACATCTTTGTCAATGTAATATAAGCAATGAGAATATAAACCATTATGAGAGGAATTGTATTACATATAATCACAGTATAATAAAAAGATTGAAAGGATAGATAGGCAACATGTATGTAACTGAATTAAATAATGTTGTAAACTATGATAAGTTAATTTATTTCTCCTCTTCAGGAAACGCTGGGATGCCTGATGCAATGGAAGCAATATTTCAGGCTGCTCTTGATTTTGGCAGACGCGGGGCTGTAAGTCTTCTTTAATGTGTTTATTAATGATGCCTAGCTTCTAGAAATAGAACTAATAGATATAACACCCTTTAGAAGTTGATCATTGTTGAAATTATATAACTTCAGGAATGTATGGTTTTCAGTTGTGTATAAAAAATTAGTTTTTTTGGGGACAAATGGTCTTCCCGGTCAACCCGGCCCTACCCTGTATTTCAGACCTATACCAAAATGTTATCAGTTTTGACGTTTTCCCTTCCTTCCAGTTTTTTCACCTTAGATTTTGGCATTAAAATCATGTAAACGCGCCATGACTTGCTTAATAATGACTACAGTGAAAACTTCTATCTTTTTATACGTTGATTTTTTTATGCATTTGGCAGGTGGACGAGTACATGGGTTCTGCTGGAAATGCAGCAACGCTCTATGCTAAAGCAGTGCGTTTGCTAACCTTTCTTTTAGTGGAAGCACCTTCACTCATTCTTAATCCTCCATTCTCTATCACAAACTCAGATCGTTATAGGCTTAGAACATATATAGATGTTCTTAACAACAGACAAAGCCATTCAAGATCTCAAAGGATTACACTTGTTAAGGGTGGTCATGATCACCATTACCCATCAGCATGAGCTGTGTATATTTATCACCATGCTTTGTAAAATTCTTTGTTGCACATCTATTCTTTGTGTTGTGACCGGGATATGAACACGGTTGTTCATATTCAACACTTCTGTAATTTAGACCGATAGCCGAAAACGGAAGAAAAAAAGATAAGAAAGAAAATGACAAAAAGACAGGAAGTTGGGAGGTTGATTTCATGGTTTAAATTTGGTAACTAGGTTATGTTGCTGCAGTTTCTAACTTAATGTGTTTTGTAACAATTTTAGTTGGAAAGTATTTGTTTAAATTTGTACTCTTACGGTCTTCTTAAAAAATTTATACTTAGCAAAATAGAGTAAATTGCATAAATCGTCTTTAAAGTTTGGCCAAATTGCATGTTTCGTCTCAAACATTACGAAAGTGCAAGGATCGTCTCTGTGGGAAAATCTTTTTTGCAAGTATCGTCCCTGTGGGGAAACCTTTTGAGAAACCTTTGGTGCAAGTATCGTCCCCGCAGGGACGATACTTGCATCAAAGGTTTCCCCACAGGGACGATCTTTGCATTTCGTAACGTTTGGTACAGAAACATGCAATTTGCCCAAACTTTAGGGACAATTTATGCAATTTACTCAGCAAAATATGTATCTCATTTTTTACTATAAAGTCGGAATATATTTTCCAATTCTGTTGGATAATAAAAGCTCATAGAGACAAAGGTCGCAAAGCGTTTATGTGCATTTAAAAGCGATAGAACGGTGAACGTTGAATGCTGTGATTTCTAATGCTCGATTGGCAAGCCACTAGGTAGCTTTATCTTCTATTTTTCGAAATGCGCATTTACCGATGCTCTCTTAGTATCTAGGAGCGTTGAGCATTTAAAAGCTGTTTTACACGTTATGATTACAACAACTATGTCACCACACGTTTTATATAAAGAACACATTTAATGCTCACGCTAACATCCTCATACTCATAAAAAATAAAACTGAAGTATTTTTCACTCACGATGCATGCAGACCCGTACGATGCACACGGCTTGTGTCAAATTTTTTTCTCATGTGGTTGCTTGCATAATGATTTTGTTAGAATGTTGATGCGTTAGTCTG